>CABFVX010003819.1:19186-68642 GCA_902151425.1 Timema shepardi | reverse complement strand
CCCGCATTATTATTTTCAACACACATATTGAAGAATCATCATAGACTCTACCATAAAATATGAGTGACTATCGACATTTTTATGAGGAATAAATTAAATTTAAAAAAAATTCATAATAAAATTTAGCCTATGTTACTTGCTGATAATGTGGCTTTAAATTGGTGAAAGAATTTTTAAAATCGGTCTAGTGGTTTTTGAGTTTATCCATTACAAACAAAAACCTTTCCTATTGATAATATTAGTATAGACAACCTCTTATCAGTGTGGTATAGAACTTAAATTTCTTATATAGGCCAAGATACTACTCCAAATAACTATAGAAATCCAACATTTTTAAAGTTTAAAATGGGATTTATAGAAATGGGGAGGGGGTGGCTAAATTTTTCAAAACCAGTGAATAAAATACTTTTATGTGTGGTATAAAACTGAAATTCGTCAAGCAGAGATAGAGACTACCCAAATTAGATATATTATTATTATTATTATTATTATTATTATTAACACCACGTCTTACTACCCGTTCGGATTATACGCACTTACGCTAATGTGAAATGGTAGGGTGATTATGAGATGAAATGAAGGACCTACAGTTTAACGTGGAATCCGAACCACGGTGGAGGCCTGGCATTCCTAAATTAGCTATAAAGTCTGAACATTTTAAATTTAATAATGAGACTACAGGAAATAGGGGAGTAGAGGGTGGGAGAGGGGTTAGGGGTGTACAAGTATGAGGTATCAAATTTAAATTTGTCAAGAATGTAGAGGGATAACTTCAAATAACCACAGACACATTTTAAATATTAGTTATTTCTAAGGACGCTGGTGATACAGGGGGTCTCAAATTTTTAAAACATAAAAGAATAAACTAATTGTCAAAATGTTAAAGTATTGACATAAGTCACGTGGCTTTGAAGACCAACTCAAACAAAATCAAGGCCTGAATTATTACATTTCAACATGAAGCCTCAGAAAATAGAGAGTGATGGTCCCCTAAAAAATATTTACAAAGCTATATAAACACAATTTTTGTAGAGGTAAAACCATGAAATGTTGCCATATAATTTAATAATGAAACGTGTTTGATTTGCTAGTCATTTAAAAAAATATTATCTAATGCCTCTACGCTCATGACAGATATTCCAACAACTGTTTATATCACCAAGTGAAGAAAATTAAACTATATATTTCTATATGAGAGATATTTATTTATTTTGGCAAAAAAAATTACTAAAAAATTCAAAATGATTGGCATTTTCTCGCGCTTCCTACACTCTTGTTCAAATGGAATTTCAAAATTGAAGTCCAAGAAATGGTAGCGCATAAAATGTATACAACCAAAATAGAACATTCTTTATGATGTGGTTAGGTTGATATTTGGTAGCCACGTAAAAATATCATATAAAATAACCAAATAAATCTTAAAATCTCAAATTAAATTTTTGGAGGTTAAGGAGGGTAAGGGGGACAAAGAGGTTTGAAAATGAGAGTAAAGTGCCATCTTTCCAAAGAAAATATACTTTTATGCATGAAAGAATATTTAAATTTGCCAATTTGATTAAAGGGCCATCCCACATAATCATAAAATATAAAAGGTTTGGAATTCGAAAATTTACTGTTGGGATATGAGAGAGGCCTCTAAAATTTCATAAGCTATAAAAACTCAATATGTTCCAAATGCAGGTACACATTGAAGTGATATTGATTTAAACGGTTGGCGTTGGGTGTCGATTAAAACATTACGGATCGGCGATGGGCACGGATAGAAGTGATACCGTTTAATCAGCTGATAATTGCCCCGTAATCGAGCACTAATTAAAACAGTACGGTATTTTAATTATGTAATGGGTATTTATAGCCCTGTGATCGAGCACCAATTATGTTGATACGAAACTATGTGTGATATTTTTACCGAATAAATAACCCCTTTAATGTTGCACATGATTTATTAAAGGGATTTTATCTTCGGTATGAAGATATTATGTAAAATGATACAATTTTCGTTGAACTACAGATTATTTCTCCGTAACATTTTCTTTGTACTTTTTGGATATCAGTTAGTGACGCTGTTTTATTACAACGTTCTGGATATTTATATCACCATCACTGAGTGTATTCATAAACATAACTGGTTTATATATGACCTACCCCTTTCCCCTTGGACCTCTCGCGAACAGTGTCAAAACCCTCTAATAGAAATAGTCCTGGTGACAGGTGTTGTAAAGGCTAGCTTCCTATTGGGTAGAGGAAGCCAGCGTCACATGCTTTTTTGGTAAATACTGTGGAGTTGACTTTTTGGAAAAAAAATTAAGTTTAAATATTGACATTATGTCTGACAAGTGTGTGATTCTCAGTGGATGAAGTATTGAAAATATATTTTACATACCATACTTTAAATAAAAAATAACTTCATCCATGACTTTTTAAATATATGAGAGTGGTCAAATCAGTATTGTTACAACTTTATAGTAATTAAATAAACCTTCCTAATCCCTAACGCAATAGCGTAATTAGTAGTACATAAGCGTATAACTCGAACGAATATTAAGGCACAGTGCTAACAAAAATAACAAAATAGAAAATTTTATTGTTGTTAAAAAAAATCTACTTTCTAAAAGGCACTTTTTATAAAAATTGGACTCAGTAAGATATTTGAAACATTAAATTTGTAAAGGCAGAGAAAAAAAAATACTAAAAGTAAATCGACACACAAACTAAAGACTATCTTAAAGTGGATACTTAGATTTACAAATACATAGCTGTTATCGCATATCCAGGAGCGACATAACAATTAAAATAAACCAATTCAAGTGACATAACTTGGTGACCATGATTCTCTATGGATAATAATGATGCTTCATACTTAATATGTTTCTGTAAAAGAGTCTATTATTTAAATTATGCTCATTGATGTATTGTGATGCTCTTTTTTCAAACATGTTTTTATGATCGTGCTTAGGTAAATTTGCATTGTCAATGGAGTGCGACGGCCGCCCTGTGATTGCGCTCGTTTGTGCACTCAGATGGTAAACTAGGTAATATTTTCCTTCTAAGATTTTTTATTTATTAAATACTATAACTGTGTTGTGATTGCCATGGTTAGCTTAGGATTGTACACGGAGATACTTTCAAAATTATGACAACTGGATGTTCACCAATAAACAAGGATGTTATAACTAAATACGTCAAGGCTCGATTTAGTATATTTCAAAATCAAAGTAACCGGAATATTATGAAATATATTAATGTTAAAATTTCTTTGACACATTTTAAAATCAAATTTCAGTTAAATATTATTTCCGTTTTATTAATGTATTGATTTTCTGATGATATTGATTATAATTTTAGTTTCAAACTGTAACGCGTTTTACTATTTCTAATATATATATATATTTACACTTAAGAGTACAAACATTGGTACAACTATTATACATCAATATATGCACGTACGATACTTGGTTACCGTGTCCACGACTCTAGATTAACATGACCCGTCCTAAACGCACTCACAGGAAGACTACTCCACTACCTGGCTATTATCATTTGTCGTCCCCAATCCCTCTTTCCACATTCCTGTTACAGAGGTGGGTACGCTCACTACACTCGCAAAATGGTCACTACAGCTATCCGTTACACTATTCCCTCCCTTTTAAGAGGTTTTCCTGAGCCACTATAATACATCACACTGAGAGTTTTATTTTACTATTCAGGAAAGTCATTAGGATCTCACATCCAGATAGTATCCAGTGGGCTTCCTCTGCCTCACAGGATAGCGTCTCTCTGGAATAATCCTGGGTAGCACAAATAATACCGGATTATTAGTTTTTGTTTCCCCTTCATTATGAAAATCTAAACTAGAACTTCTTGGTAAACGACTAGGCCCTAAGTATTTCTCGGGTGACAAGTTTTCGCTAACATATGTCTCTTCCCTCTCTATTATTGATGGTGGTTCCCTTAGGACCGAACTGCATGGCTTCAGTCGGTTGAAATAAACAATCATCTGTTTCCGCTTGGGTGATTAACGTTGAATGCGGTAGACTACTTCTGATATTATGGTATTCACAATATATGGGCCATCCCATGCCCTGTGCAGTTAAGGTGAGGTTCCTTTTCTGACTGCTGGCTGGTGCAGCCACACACGATCACCAACCTTATAGGCACTACTCAAGCACTTCCGGTCCTACACATAGTTTGGAACCCGATGTGTTTTGCCGAGATATTCTCGTGTCAAACGATGTGCAGTTTAAAATTTGTTCTTAACAGCCTAGTATACTCTACTATACTGTGGGCAGGATCTGGTTCTCCACACATCACGTCAATTGGTAACCGTACCTCCCGACCAAACATGAGATAGTAAGGGGTGAACTTCATCAAAATTTGTGGACTGGGCTGGTATGCTAGTATAACTTGTAGCAGGGCCTTGTACCAGTTGTCCTGAGAGCTGCTGACATACTGGGAAAGCATTGCGCATAAAGCTCTATTGAATCTTTCTACCAGGCCATCTGACTGTGGGTGGTATGGAGTTGTGCGAGTTTTCTCTATCCCAAGAAGTTGAAACATTTCTTGGAATAGCTTAGACTCAAACTGGCGTCCTTGATCTGTATGAAGTTCTACTGGCACACCAAACCGGCAGATGAACTCTTCCACAATGAGTTTAGCTACTGTTGACGCTTCCATATCTGGCATAGCATATGCCTCCGTCCATTTGGTGAAGTAGTCAGTCACTACAAGCATGTATTTGTTTTCTTGAATTGTCTTTGGCAAGGGTCCCAGAATATCAGCAGATACACGCTGAAGGGGAAATCCTGCGAGGTAAGTCCCAAGGGGTGCTCTCAGCTGAGTGGTTGTTGATTTCCTTCTCGCGTACTCAGGACATTCTCTACACCACAGCTTTACATCATTGGTCATTCCTGGCCAATATATCCTATGTCGGATGTTCTCTAACGTATTTGTAACACCTAAGTGGCCACCAGTAATCGCATCATACAACGATCTTAAGATATCGGTAGATAGGTGACGTGATACTACAAGCTGAAGTATATACGGCTTATTTTCTTCCAGCCAGCGACGGTACAGAAAGAAGGCCCCGATGTACTTCTAGTCGTTTCCACTGTGCCCACGAGCTCATGTAGCTCTCTCCTCTACTGGATGCTTTACAGGCGGTTGGCCTCTCCTTGTCTTCCCGCTTTAGTTTATAAATGTGTCCGATGGCTTCAGCAGCATCCTGTAGCTATCTGATGTCCATGTCTGACTAATGAAGTGCACAGATTTATTTATCTTGATATATAATGGATACCGGCAGGTCCTCCTGCCCACATTGTTTACATGGCAAACGTGACAATCCATCAGCATTTCCGTGACTATTTCCAGGACGATGTTCTACCATGAACTCAAACTCGGCCAATTGTTCTAGCCACCGGGAAACCCGCCCTTCAGGTTCTTTAAAAAGCTGCATCCTGCGAATAGAGTTGTGGTCTGTGCGTACTTTAAACTTTTTGCCGTATAAATAGCTCCGGAAGTGTCAAGTTGCATACACCAACGCCAACATATCTTTTCTAGTTACACAATAGCGACGCTCAGCCTATGTTAGCGCTTGACTAAGGTAGGATACTACGCATTCTTCTCCCTCCTGTACTTGACTTAAAACAGCTCCAATGCCTGTCACACTGGCATCTGTATCCAAGATAAACTCAGTGTCCATCCTTGGATAGGCAAGAATTGGAGCAGATGTGAGACGTTGTTTCTGCTGTTTAAAGGCACAATCACACTGTTCACTCCACCTAAACCTCTCTCAATTTTGTGTGAGCTGGTACAGGGGTGCCACTATGTTTGAAAAACCCTTTAAATAACGTCTGTAATATGAAGATAGCCCCATAAAGGCCCAGAGATCAGTGATATCACTAGGCATGGGGTAGTCCACCACTGCACGAACTTTTTTTTCCGGATCAGTGACCACACCTTCCTTTGAAATAACGTGTCCCAGAAACTTCACAGTTGTTCGAAATAGATTACATTTCAATGATTTCATTTTTAGGCCAGTTTACCGTAACCTCTTGAACATCTCACGTAGTCTACTGATGTGCTCTTCAAATGTTCTCCCAATCATGACTACATCATCCAGGTACACCAATGCCGTATCCCACTGGAGGCCAGATAGAACTAGATCCATCAATCTTTTGGTACGTGCTTGGGCCATTACAAACTCCAAAGAAAAGCACATAAACTCCCACAGCCCATCTCCTGTTGTAAATGCGGTCTTCTCAAAATCCTGAGGAGCAACTTCAAGCTGCCAGTATCCACTCCCATATCGATTGTGGAAAAATAGCTTCACACTTCCTAGAGATTCCAGTTGATCGTCTATACGAGGGATGGATACGCGTCTTTCTTTAAAATATCGTTCAACCTCCGATAATCTATACAAAACCTATTTCTGCCATCTTTATTCTTTACCATAACAATGGGTGAGCTCCATGAGGAAGGTGAGGTTTGAATGACGACATTTTTACTCATCTCTTTCACAACAATTCTCATTTCGTCCCTACGGTGGAATGGTACTGTTCTCGGGGTTTGGTGGATGGGTGTACTTCCACTCGAATCAATTTCGTGATAAACAAGATTAGTACGATCAAAGTCATTTGGTTCCAAAGAACACCCATCTGGAAAATCGTTCAACATGGCTTCTGCTATGGAACGTAGGGTAGAAGATAGCTTGGCTGAGTCTAAATCAAATAAGATAGATGCCTTCCCACCCCGGGTAGTTTTATCTCCAGTAGCTACCGTCCCTGCGATGACGCATGGCATCAGTGATCAAATATTGGTCCCACTATATAAAGTCACTGGTTGTGAGTGCGGATTTAGCAATCTCATTGGTATAGCCTTGTCCTTGGAAGATACTAAAATGGGGGCCCCGAAAATTCCATGCTTCTCAGAAAAGTGACTATTTGTTTCTAATACCCCCATCCCCATGTCCGCACTGACTGCTGCTTGAAGAACCACCTCATCACCACTCGGTATCACGACTGTCTCTTTCAAATTCCCCCGGCACACTCCGGGCTGTGGTTCCCCTTGTGTTTTATTTAGAGGTTCTTCCCCTTCACCCATCCGCATTATTCCTTTTAAAAGCAAAACACCGCATTTGTTTCTGCGTAAGAAGTCAGTGCCTAAAAGGCACATCTGTGTCAGTCCCTTTGCAACAATCATTTCATGTGTTATAAAATAGCTTCCTATTCTAACGGGTACACTCACTGTACCAAGCACAGTCATATGATCACCACTTGCATTTATAGCTGACCTGTTCTTTGGCTGAAGTTTGCTATTTGACGCTGGTCACCAAACTTTCTCATCTATGAGGGAAACAGCCACTCCAGTGTCTATCAGTAAATCTATAGGCTCGTCTCACAATTTTCCTTCCACGAACACGGCTGAGTATGGGTACACACTTACTACTACAATCTGCTACTGTTTTGAATCGGAATTTACTGCGGTGTGGCTTTGGGCACACCGGCACGCACAAGATTTTTTATCTCTTGTTCTTACCACGCTTTGCCCGAACATGTCCCAGTTCACCGCATTGGTAGCACTTTATTTCTCGTCCATGTTGACATTGTTTCATTGTCTGAATGGTACCTGCAACATTTTTCAAAGATTCACAAACATCGCGGACGGCATCCATTGTCTGCATCACCATGTTCATAATTTGTTCCATTTTGTGATGCTCTTGAGTTACAACACAAGCGTCACTCGTCTTTATCGGTTGCAATAACTCTTCATCTGCGGATACTCGACACACCTGATTGGCCGCCTCCACTTGACCTATAGCTTCTAACTCAAGAGCCAAACTCACGGCAGCGTCCAGTGTCTTAGGCCGCTCTTACCGCACACGAAGTCTTATATCACTCCCGAGAGCTTTCAAGAACCGGTCCCGAGATAATTCGTCCATAGCTTCGCTATTTACATTCGGGTATACGCGAGTCGTGAGGGCTCTTAAGCTCGTAGCAAGCTCCAGTAGCGATTCGCCAATCTGCCTAGTTCGATTTTGGAACTGTAATTTATCAAGTTCTGTTATTTCACGTGGATTAAATTTGTCCCCTAACCACTCCACTAAAGTTTCCCATACCTTTCTCCCGCTATCTGGCAGGTCTCTCTACACACTCAGAGCTACCCCCGAGAGGAACATACACGTGAACAAATTTTTTTTTCATCACTCCAACCATTGATTTCTGCCGCCAGTTGGAACTGAAATAGCCACTCACGCCAATCATCAGAACCTGTGCATACAGTTGGTTTTGCACACATTTCTGCCATTTTAATTTGAGTTCACAATAACCGCCGCTGCCACCAATTGTAACGTGTTTTACTATTTACAAGCTATATATATATATTTACACTTAAGAGTACAAACATTGGTACAACTATTATACATCAATATATGCACGTACGATACTTGGTTACCGTGTCCACGACTCTAGATTAACACGACCCGTCCTAAACGCACTCACAGGAAGACTACCCCGCTACCTGGCTATTATCATTTGTTGCCCCCAACCCCTCTTTCCACATTCCTGTTACAGAGGTGGGTACGCTCACTGCACTTGCAAAATGGTCACTACAGCTATCCGTTACAAAACCTATTCAAACTACACAATCTGAACTTTTTTCTTGACTTTAGTAGAAAATTTCTATACCAAACACTTAATAACTATAGCTGTGATTAAAACAATTTTTGGGTATAATTATGTGTATATTTTTCATATACTTTGTATTGTCAATAATTTTAATCACTTTACTAAATTCTATTTTATTGTGATATAAATATTTATTTTTAAGAAAATATGCAATTATTATTTGTTTGAAAATATTGTTCTATTATGGTAAAATAATCTTATACTGAAAGAGTTTTCAGTGTATTTAAAAAAAAAATTATTTATATTCCCCTGTACTAAAATTAAGACCTATTTAATCATCCGAGGTGATCTGGTGGTCTAGGGGTAAGGTGTCGGACTTCTGTGCTGGGGTCCGGGGTTCAATCCTCGGTCCCGGCACAGATTTATCAGATTACCAAACCCTTCCTTCACCTCTGACAAGACGCGTATTAATCACAACTTGGAAATGTGGGGAATGCCAGGCCTCCACCGTGGTTCGGATTCCACGTTAAGCTGTAGGTCCTACGTTTAATCTCACAATCACTCTACCATTACACATTAGCTTAAGTGCGTACAACCCAATGGGTAGTAAGACGTTGGTGCTAATAATAATAATAATAATAATAATAATAATAATAATAATAATAATAATAATAATAATAATAATAATAATAATAATGATAACAATATTTTTCTATACAGTCACGATAAGATGTTGGACAAGTCTAACTGGACAAAACATTATGAGCTTTTTGTTGTGTAATCCGAAAAGCGCGTTTAGGGAAATAAGTTTCATTTTCAGACTTGATTTTACTATAAATTGATTTAAAACCGATTTATTAACTCCCATTGCACATTAATATTAAATAATAATACTGATACTTAGTAGCGCGTCTACTACCCATTCAGGTTACACGCTTAAGTACTAATTACGCTAATGGGGTAGGGTTTGAGAAGGTTGAATATAGAGAACGTGAACCCACATTTTCGTGGAGGGAGAGTGGAAAAACATTAAAAGAAAATCACCCCAGTTCAACCGAACGAGATTTGAACCTAAATCTCCCCGTCCTCGGCAGCCCAGCTCAACAATAAGTTAGTGCGTTAGCTAACTATGCCACCGAGGCGGGGATTAGTATAAGATAATGTTGAATATAATCATTCCAGTGTTTAAAATAAGGGTATATTACCGATATCAAATATATACTTAGGAATCTATTTTAATTGTATTTTCCATGCTTATGACTTTCTTTCTTTTTAGTTAATAAAGTAGCATAACACTTGTATATTTTGTTTATATTAATTTGACAACAAAATGTAAAAATAAATGCAATCTTTACAAATTGAGTATTTAATTTTAATTAGTGATATATTTTGTTCACTGTGTCTTACTTCCCATTACAGCTATCTGCGTATTTACTGCAATGGAAAAGGAATTAGGAAGGTAAAATTTGTGGAAAATGTGCCCGTATTTGCGTTAAAGGAGAATTATAAGTATTTTAGGAAAAAACGCTCTCAGTACACTCTATCGGGATTCGAACACTGATACCCCAGTTATTTGCAGTCCAGTCTAACGAAGAAGTGAATCCTAAAGAATGGTGACCACAGAAGCTGGTCACAAAATATTTAATAATCCATTTAAAAGTGCATTTCCAAGACTCGTGTCTCTTACGTTTAAACTGTAGAAGCACTGGCATTTTATATTTGGGTCCAACACTCTCAATTGTTTGAAAAGTTTTGGTCAATGAAAGGGGGGTGAGGTGAGGTAAGGGATTACCGCTACCTGAACTATTGCACTCTGTGAGACAGCAGATCTTAGCTCTCAGTTTCTCATGAGGAACATTTTGCAAGTGTGTTGTTTTAAAGAATTCTCACTGGTAAGCGCTGTTATCACTAGATATTTTATGTTCTACCTGACTCGAGGGGCGCAACAAATCTCCCGTAAGGCCGTGTATCTGTTATTTCCTTTTCTGTGGTCTAGTTATAAAGTACTAAAAAAATATATTAAAAATTCAAGTAAAAGTTGTTTTACACATAGCTATGAACTATTTATATATAAATATAAATTATTGTTGACTTATCAATTTATATACCTGACCTCCAAAATATATGCCCAAATCATTCAATATCCAAAGTATATTTCATTCATATTTGGTTTAGTATTAACGCCCACCCTAAGTTTTAATATGTTTCATTGATTTATTTTATAAATTTCCAATATCTTAGAACTACCCTATTTGTTGATCTTTCAAAACTAACTATAAATATGATGATAGTAGTTTTAGTCAGTCTGAAAGGTTAAAGAACAAATAGATGATAGTAGTTTTAGTCAGTCTGAAAGGTTAAAGAACAAAAAGATGATAGTAGTTTTAGTCAGTCTGAAAGGTCAAAGAACAAATCTAACTCGTGATATTCTTACAAATAACAAGATCTCCGGAACAGGAGAAACCAGGGGCAGTTTAGTTATGGATTAGACAGAAAAACTATTATCTTTGTTAATTACGGCTATAGCCGGATCTAGATATCTCAATCTTCTTTGAATTGATGAATGAAACCTATACACGAGAATCAAACCCGGGTCTTTGAAGTACTACACCAATGTTATACCACTGAGCTATCCAGGAACCATCCCGTGCCCAGGATCATGCTCTACCCATATTTTAAGGCAGAGTCTGTGATGGACATGTTAGATAATGTAGCCTCAATAGTACAATTATGACTTACGAATGTGCAAATCACCGTGTCCAGGTGCCATTTTTCAATTTAAAGAATATTGAGTGGTATAACCGGTCATCATCAGCTACAAAATTGTAGTTGAAGAGGGTCGGTCATAAGTGTTTCTCATCTTCGTTTAAATTCCCTAATATTTTGTTTTGAAAGACTTTACAAAGCTTTACACCGTAATCTCCCTAACAAGCATGTGAGCTCTACTTTATTTGTGTTCGGTGCGCTAAGTGGAACGCGAACAGGCTCCAAGGGAATGAAGTATTATTTTACGGGAGAGGTGTTGTACAGGTGTTTTAACTTGTGACTCCAATCAAATATTATAAAAATTGGAAACGCTGATCTGTTGACTTTATCAGAAATTTACGTGATTTTCTATTTCCTATTTAGTAATTTTTAATGGAGAAGGTGACCTGGCGGTCTAGGGGTAAGGTGTCAGACTTCTGTGCTGGCGGCCGGGGTTCAATCCTCGGTCGCGGCAAAGCTTTATCTTTATCTGATTACCAAACCCTTCCTTCACCTCTGAAAATACATCTTGTGAATGTGGGGAATGCCAGGCCTCCACCGTGGTTCGGATTCTATGTTAAACTCTAGGTCTTTCATCTCACACTCACCCTACCATTACACATTAGCGTAAGTGCATATAACCCGAACGGGTAGTAAGACGCGGTGTTAATAATAATAATAATTTTATGGCGAAGGGATGTGAGGGTGAATATTATTCTATGGGTCCGCTTTAACTATAAAAAATATATTGACTTGTCTCACTTTTTATTCAAGTTTGTAAATAGTAAACACGTTTTTGTATAAGTGATCTGTATATATTATTTATGAAGTCAAGATTGTTAACATAATGTATATTTTTAAAATATTTAATTGTCTGTTAATCTTAAAAAAAAAGAATTAAAAGTTAATATAGCAGTTGTTTTTCCCAATAAGAGTTTAGCTTTATTGAAATTTTACTTTTTAAGTTGATAACGTTATCAGGACATGGTGAATTATTAAAACAGAAAACTTATTCTTATATTTATAACACGACGAAAAATATTCCCAATGAACTGTGCTAATTTAGTATTACTTAATATCTTACTTTTTTGAATCAATCTTATATAGTATTAAAATACTAAATGTTCTAATTTTAAAATATATATTTTGCTCATATAAAAACCTTTCAAAATGTAATAAAATATACTTATAATTGACTTCTTTAAAAACAAATAGAATAGTAAAGGCAAAATATTAACGGGCCTAATTATTTAAACAGATTTGCTCAATCCAATAAAATGTCATAGTTTGATTGAAAATTTAATTTAGACACAAAGAAATAATTGTGATTTTCCTAACAACAGTTTAAAAGTTAATTATGCCCATTTCCATCCACCCTAATAGAATTAAAAAGCTATTCAGTAAGTTGACACACCCAACAGAGCCCTGACAGGGTTAACAGTAGTAACATACATGTAAAATATGGAAAACCTTAAAAGGTCAATGGAATTCTTGGACAAAGGAAAAAGTCAAACAGTAAAATACATTATAACGATAATTGTAATGACACATTATGATAATTTTATTTATTACTTTTCATATAAAATACTGGTGAAGTGTATATTTTTTGGGTTGGAAAACTGGGGGGAAATTAGGAAATTTTAAATTTTAAAGTGAATCAAACCCGTTTGAATGTGTTCTAAAAATATATTGTTTTAGCAGAACTAATCCGAGCTTAGATATTCTTTGTGCGTATTCGTTGCCCTTGAGAATATATTTAAAGGTTAAAGGATGCCATAATGTGGGGTCAATGTTTAATTAATAGGATTACGTATAGCAGTAGAGTTATTAATTACCTTAGTACCCGTTACCAATGTTACTAATACTACATACATGTACTCAGGCATACAATCATATGATAATCTGATATTGCATCAAGAGTATGTGGATTGGGAAGTTTAGAAGGGGGGGGGGGTGAAGAGTACACCTCCCCAGTTGGGATATTGTCCCCCGCCCCCTGTAATAAATTTGTCCCACTTTAGATGCAACTAACACCCTCCAATATTAAAGGATATGAAGCTGAAATATGGCCTTGAAACAAAATAAATGTAAAAAAAAACTAGCCTACAACTGTACAAAGTTTGGTTAAAATTATAATATTTATTTAAAAGCTATAAAAAAAAGGTGTTGCTAGGTAAATAATATGACATTTTCCCTAGCTTTGTATCTTGTCCAGCAGCCAATAAGCTGTCGAGTGACTCAGAATCAAGTGAAAATCTTGAAAGTGGTTGTTTTGTGCCCTATTCTGTATGTAAATCCTCGAGAGTAAAGTTTTCCTCAAGAATATTAAACTCTTTCTATTTGTATTTTAATTATTTTCCTTGGGCTGGTTATAGGAAGATATTTTGAGAACTGTTGTCATCCAAATAAACTTTATAGCCTCGGCCATAAATATCTTATGTGAAGGCTATTCCCAATAACTTCTAAATGAATAACTTCCCATTTTTTTTTCATAAATAAGGATCAATCTAAATGGGTTAGCTATAAGGGCATCCAAATTTAAAAAAAAAATCTGTGGAGAGACTTCTAAAGCCCTTTTGCATTATGGGTTGCATATAAAACGTTTTTCTAATATCTTCACAAATGTAGCTCTACCCCTTGTAAAGTAAAAATAAAGTACAAATTTTCATTGTTGACAAAATAGTTTGTATTTTATTAGGCCTACACTCTCTTCCTACCATGCTATTGTTATACTTGGTGACAAAATAAAGACACAAAAAATACCTACCCATGAAAAATAAACTTCTTTCAAATAACTTCAAAAGTTATCCAGGAGCAGGGCTTTAAATTTAAACAGGAAGGGCCCCCAGACGCCTCACAGTTACAAGGCCGTAGCCAACCAATAATTTCAGAGGGGTTTCAGTGGAATTATCCCCCAATTATGGGAGATTAGAAAAAATCCTAAATAATAAACACTTCTAGAAGCTCTCTGAAACGTTTTTTTTTTATGGTAAAACAGCATCCTAATGCGTACTTGTATCTTAATTTTGATATTGTTTGGATCCTAAATAAAGATATATATATTGTTCATAAAATTTCGGGAGGGAGATTTTAACCCCCAAACCTCCTCTGAATATGGCCTTGCGCAATTAAAAAACCCCTCCCTCCCCCCACTTCCAAATATCTTCCAAAGCCCTGGTCATAGTATAAATTTGAATCAAACAGCATCAATAAACTCTGGTTATCTCAGCTAAATCCAACAAAACTCACTGGAATATTTCGAACAGTAAGCTGACAGAGTGGTGGCCATATGGTTTTCTATTTAACTTGAGGATTACTTACTAGCTTTTATAAAGTTAGGGAAACATGAAATTTAAGTAAACTCACATTGAAACGGGAAGTACACTTTAATCTCAGCCAAACAAGATTTTGAAACAGTTGGTTTTAGTGACTTGATCACATAAAGCAAAGTGGAAGAGAAATTTGGTTAAGTGAGTGAACTTTGTGAAAAAGATATATTATATATTAGTCGGAAACTATACAGGTAGTTTTTACTCATTCGCCACCATCTTGTCAGAATACATTTAGAATTCAATCTCAATTCACCGTGGATCAGAGAGATAAATGGACGATAATATTTAGTTTATTAAAGGTGGAGTCTGAAATTATCTTATCATTAATTATATCAAATTATATGTGACCCACTTCGGTGGCCACATGGTCTAACGCGCTCCTCCCGGTGTAGACTAGGTCGAGGTTCGAATCTCGGTCGGGTGTACCGAAGGTGGTTTTTCCAAAAAGGTTTTCCACTTTCCCCCAAACAAATGTGGGCACAATTTCTCTAATTATAGCCTTCCTAACCCCTAAAACAACTAGTATAATCATTAAATGAGCGTATAAACCAAACGGGTCGTAAGACGTGTTGCTAAATATTTTTTTAATTATCGGTGCGCCAAGTCAATGTCACGTTACCATGGAGGAGTCATTCTCCCTTAGAGCGACTGGAATTGCTCTGACCGGTTCTGGCGTGTTCCGACAGGTTCTGACAGGTTCTGGCGTGTTCCGACAGGTTCTGACAGGTTCTGGCGTGTTCCGACAGGTTCTGACCGGTTCTGGCGTGTTCCGACAGGTTCTGATAGGTTCTGGCGTGTTCCGACAGGTTCTGGCGCGCTCCGACAGGTTCTGACCGGTTCTGGCGTGTTCTGACAGGGTGTATTTCAGACAAAATACGAGTTTTGCCAACGGTAGTCAACGGGGAACAGAGGAAAGGAAAGAGCACTTGGAAGTAGTTGGATAACCAAGAGTTTTAGTGGAAGAGTTTCCACCACAGAACTGAGCTGTTGGAACACAGCGAAACACGTAACACTCAATGGTCTGGAATAAATAAAACCGAAATAGGACAGACAGCATCTTACTACCCGTTCGGGTTATACGCTAATGTACTAATTACGCTAATAAGTTAGAGATAAGCATGGTTGAATTTGGAGGAAGCGCACCTGTATTCACGTGGAGAGAGGAGTGGAAAACCATTTAGGACAACAACAAAAAACATCAGTGCACCCAACTAAGATCAAACCCTGAGCATTTGTTTTGTTCTCCTGTAGTGGTATATGTAGAGTTTGATCTGCACCTTGAGGGCCAGTTATAAGTCTAGAATTATAAATTAATTATATCAGGTAATGAATCATAAGAGGAGAATGTATGATTATCATCTTCTTGACTTACTAACGAGTCGGAGACAGTAGACCGAGAAGACGATGGTTTTAACTTTCAGAAGTTTTCAAAAGCCCCTTTCCTGCTGAGAATAAACTGTTCACGTCGCTTTTTCTGCACTTCTGATTCGTACTCAGGAAACCTGTCACGCTCACGAAATATACTGCAAACACCAACTAAATACCACACATGACTAAATTAAATCAACACCATACAGGTAGAATCTTGAGCATAGCCCAAAAGATAATTCACGTGCGGCTATCTTATCACTAACACAAACGCATTTAAAAATTACTTTTAAGTAAGTTACAATTCACAAAGGACCACCATGAACCCGGAAATATCACGTAGTTTTATTGTATGTTCGCACAAATACACACAGTATTGCACAGTATGGGGCGCAAGACACACAACTTATTTACTGCTAGTGTCTGTCTCCTAGTCCTTGACCGTTAGTAAGTTACACTCCCTTGTGGTGAGGTGCCGCTACTATGTCAAGGACAATGATTCCCCACTGCTTATATTACTAGCAGCCATCTCTACAGAACAATAAACATGATGGTTGAAGAAAAACAAACAAAATGTGAACATACTGGAGGTTCGCCTGAACAGGGGGACGCTCCTCCACCAGGGTCGTGCCTCCACGTCCCTCCAATTGTCAGTCAAGCCACGTTTACATGTGCTGTGATGAGTGTTGTATTTTTGTTGTTAGTTATAGTATTCGATGTTCAAAATGAATGACAATGTCATCAATTTTTATTGTAGTGAAGTAATAATTATCATACGCGTTGAAACGTCCCCGTCCATCAGTGATGTGACAGCCACGGGCGCCCATATTTGGGCGATAAGGGGGGCTCTGGCCCCATTATCACTCTGCAACATTTACTATTTTTTATGTTAATTTTTATGAAAAAATAACATGGTATGTTTGTGATTTGGCTGCGATTACCTACTAACAACTCTGAATCATCAATATCCTAGTTAATAAAGATACAACTTATAAAATATATATTTCCTCCCATTCCCTCTTCAACAGCTTCTTTTCATTTTATTAAGTTTAAACTTGTGAAAATTATAATGTTACTTTCAATGGGGTCAGCTACAGCAAAATTTGATCTTTTGTTAATTTTTCAGAAAAATATTTTTGGAAAATTGTCTCTTGATTTTCATAATTAGCTCAGAATTAAGTTCAAATGCTCTAAAATTTCCTCCCGCAAGGTTAAATTCATGAAATTTTCTCTCGAGGAGGGGCAAATGGGACTCCAATAAACTCCCGATTTGGAAAAAAAAACCACATGGTCGCCTTTCGTGACAGCCCCACGCACCACGTAGCTTGGAGTGGCAAGTCATTTTTCCTGGTATCATTAAAAGGAACAATGTTTTCCCGATTTAAATGTTGACAACATTGAATAGAAGTCATGGTCGACGAGTATGTATCCTCTCTTATGAATGTTGCAGCTGCAACTATGACCCCCTGTTCGACTGTTGCAGCTCCGCCTAGCACCCCCTGCTCAACAGTTGCAGCTCCGCCTAGCACCCCCTGTTCGACTGTTGCAGCTCCGCCTAGCACCCCCTGTTCGACTGTTGCAGCTCCACCTAGCACCCCCTGTTCGACTGTTGCAGCTCCACCTAGCACCCCCTGTTCGACTGTTGCAGCTCCACCTAGCACCCCCTGTTCGACTGTTGCAGCTGGGGTCCGAGCGGGAAAAATCGTCCATGTGGCGGCCCTCAGGGTTGTTACATAGCTCGCTTATACATTTTATTTAAAATATGCCAAGAGTGTTTGTTTTTTAATAATGGAATTGTTTGCTGTGAGCTAACGTCCAATTACTTCTTGAAAAACTTGTACTAAAAAAATAATTTAAATATATTATAAGGTATGTTAGTTAATTTGTTTGTAGTTTTTTTCTCCACAATAAAACAAATAAACAGTTTCTTTAATCAAATTGCATTAAAGTAAATCATTTTTGAATCCTAAAATTATTAAAATATGCCTTACAGATGTATATATATATATATATATATATATATATATATATATNATATATATATATATATATATATAATTAAAGTCTAAATATATGCTTTTATATTTATTTTTTATTTATTTATTTTGTTTAGGCACAAAACAAACTACATTGGTCCAAGAACAAAAAGTGAACCGCTAATAAACAACAATCGGTTATACAATTATCATATTTCAGAACTGTAATATATTTAGCGCGAATGGGAGTATCTAGAACCGCGTTCAAGGTATTGACTGGCAAACCCAACGGGAAAAGACCACTGGAAGACCCAGATCCAGATGGGGGGGTAACATTAGGTTAGACCTGAGAGAGATAGGGTGTAGTGAGATAGACTGGATAGAATTAGCTCAAGATAGCGATAGGTGGCGTACTTTTGTGAATCAACTTTTGAGGCCCTAATGCCATCGATTAAGTAAGTAATATATTTATAAAAAATTAAAACTTACGATTTATGTTACCTTAGCTACGTCATATAGCTTGGCTGACACTAGATTAAGATCAGGATTTCTATTTGATTGAAGGGAAGTGTAGTGTTTTTAAGCAATTGGTTTATTTTTATTTTTAAGTTATTGTATTGATCTGGGTTTTGTTTCCCTGTTGAAGGTATTTCCTCCACAGTTCATACTAGGGCCTAGCACCACGTGTGTATGTTGTGGCGTGAGCCCCAAGTTAGTTTTCACATTATTGTTTATAGCAGAGGATCTTTAAATTGTCTACGACACGTTTATGGGGTTGTGTTACTTGTATATTTTAAAGTATAAGCAAAATTAAGAGATCGATTATTTTAAGCAACAAAATTAATTTAAAATAGATTTTTTGTGCTAGTAAGTTGTTTTAGTTTACATACAGTAAAGTGATAGTTGATTTATTTCAAATTAGGTACAGAATGTTAATTTTAAACAATCAGTGACCATGAGAAAAACTAACGCCCAATTTAAGACAAAAATAAAAAAGAAAGTATTGTGATAGTAAAAATACAATTACAATATACAATATACTTTTTATCTCTAAGAAACACACATCCAAATTTGTAAATTTCAATTAATTATTATATTTTGTCATTTTCATACCAAAAACAGAAGTGCACATTTTCTCTAAATTTAAAACCCAAAGCCTTTACTGACAAACTTTCTGTAAAACACACAATATACCAGGTATAGTGGACCCGCTTGTGTGGTCTACTTTCTTGTTGGACTAGACTGCCGATGACGGGGAGATTGAGGTTCTAGCCTCGGTAGGGTGTAATGACGGTGGTTTTCCACTCTCCCTCCACGCAAATTAAATATGTCTATGTGGGCACACAGTTTGGTTTATATAAATTACTATTCTGAAATGGCAGACAAAGATGTGTTTATTAACAATTTGGGGAGTGAAATAGAGAATGAGAAAGAGTGCAGTGTGATTTTGAAGGAAATAAGAAGGTGTTCATAAAGTGGGTAAAGATGAAGAGACAAGGAGTGCAAGTAATAAATACATATGGCATTCAGAATGGACGGGGGGAGATGATCTGGGATGAAAACAGTACAAGAGAGCGATGGAGGGAGTATTTTAGCAATTGTATGGCGAAAAAATAGAGTAAATGGCAGGAAATAGGGAAGTGAAAGAAATAACGAGGCTGAGGTGTTAAAAGTTACGAAAATGTTAAAGAATGGCAAAGCTATGGGTGTAGATGGGATCACAAGTTAAATGCTTACGAGGGGGTATGGTATGAATGGCTAGATTGTTTTGAGTTGTTCAATGTGTGTGCTGGGATTTCGAACGTCAGGAAGACTGGAAGAAGGTTGTAATTGTTACTTTGTACAAAGGGAAAGGCGATAAGAGTGAATGTAAGAATTATAGGTCAATTAGTTTTTTGATTATGCAAGACAAAGTTTTGGGAGAGTCTTAATTGAGAAGGGGCGTGAAAAAATGGCTTACACTATTTGCAGTGTACAATGTGGTTTCATGCCAGGTAAAGGTTGTATGGTCTAGATATTTGCATTGCAACAACTGATTGAGAAATGTATGGCAGTAAGGAAGAAAGTGTCTTGTGAATTTGTTGATCTGGAGAGAGCGTATGTTCATGTAAATAAGTGTATGTTATGGTATATTCATAGGGAGCATGATGTGGATACATGGTTAGAAAATGCAATTATCGTGGTGTATGATGAAAATAAAGGGTATGTTTGGGTGGATGGAACTTTTAAAGAATGGTTTGACATTGAACAAGTCGCTAGACAAGGTCATATTATGATTCCATGGTTGTTAAATGTTTTCGTGGATAAGTGTTTTGAGGGATGCTCGTAAAACGTGGTTGGTGTGCAAATGGACGATGTGAATGTGAATATGCTGCTATGAGCAGATGATGCCGTATATCCTGTATAACTGAGAATGAAAGTGACGTGCAGAAAACTATAAACAGTTTGAATATGGCGACAGATAAAATTGATCTTCGTGTAGTGTCACCAAATTTAAGGTGATAGTTTTTAATAAGGACGGATCAGGAAATGATTGTTAGATTAGTATATATGGAATAAATTATTATGTGCACCTTGGTAGAATGTTCTGTAAGAATTAAAGGATGGATGGTGAAATCGACAGATGGGAAAGTACATCTTGGTGAGTAGTTGGATTTATGTGGTCTATTGGAAAGAATAAAATAGCATCAATATAGACAAAGATGGCAGTATGTAAAATTGTGTTAACGTTAGCATTGTCTTATGAATGTGAAGCGTTGGTTTGTCCGGAAAAACACAAAAGCAATATGAATGCGATTGGATTGAGATGGCTATCTAAGAAATGTGGTTGGGTAAACATGTATTGCCAGTGTCAGTAATGGATGGGTGCTGAAGAAGTGCGGTTTGAAAGTAAAACAATGGGTCAATGTGAAAGAAGCGTCCTACCTTGGTTTGGGCATGTTGAGAGGTGGAGTGTGGAGCAAATATGTGAATGTAGAGTGTGTGGATCAAAGGAAAGGGTAGGACATATCAAACCTAGCTAAATGTTTTAGATAAATGTGTGGAAAAGATAGATATTAAGAGTTTAAAAAATAAAATAGCACGTGTGACTATAGTTAAAGCGAAAGGAGTATGTAAGGGTAGAGAATTGTAGAAAAAGTTAGTGAAGATGGACCTACTATGATGGCACTTGGAATTGCATAGTGCAACATTTTTGAAGCAGTCACACTTTTTGCTGTCAAACTGTTTTTTGCATAAATACCGGTACTTTGAGCTGTAGGAATAGACAGACCCGAGCAATGTCTCAGTTTTCACCATTTCTCCAATTGTAATTAGATTTTGTTCACACGCACTGAGCTTGCCTAAGAATACAGCCACTTGATCCTACCAGTTCTTGTTTCCAACCGAAATAAATGGCACGGTGTACCGCACAGACTTTATCTCAATTTTATCTTAAAATATACATTTACTGAAAACGCGAAGATTTGTAAAAATAATAGGTCTAGACATTGTTATAGAAATATTATACCAAAAATCACAAATGAAATAATATAATCTGCTACTTCCTCTATTGCATTAGCAACTGGGAACACGATAAAGGGAGAATTGGGAAATATTTGTGTCCCCCAACGAGCAGAGGAATCAAATTCATTTTCGAAGACCTGAATTTGAAAAAATAGATGTTTAAGATTATAGCTAAGAAACTAGTGGTTTTATAAAAATAGATTTCAAATAAAAGATTTGTATTTTTAATAGTACTACATCTTCACAATGAAAATTTATTCCGTATCCCAAATAGTTGCCGAGAAATTACGAAAATTGAATACTTTCCCTGATGTAAATTACCCTCGAAGTCATTTTCATGAGATAATGAGAATTGCCATCGTGTTTATAATAATACAAAAATGACTGTATACAATTTAATCAAAATCGTTAGAACAAATTTCGAGAAAATCTATTATTTTCATTTTTTCCCCTCAGTAAACTACCTTTAATTTTAGGGTTGGATATCTAATTTTAAAATAAACCTTTGAGAGACCTTATTAAAACGCCAGATACCAGAGTTTTAGCCCAATTGGTACCTAGAATAGTTCCAGCGTTAGCCATAGATACAGATAGACGGCATCGCGAAACCACGTGGGTCATGAAACGTCGACATTTATCAAAATCTCGAGTTTTGATTGGTTGACGATCCCGGTACCTTCCCTCAGAGGGGTTAAGAGAAAGCAAAAAGTTTTGTTTATTTTTTCCAATAAAATATCTAAAATAGATCTCAGTTTCTTCTTTCTTTGTCAACTTCAGGTACTGGTATATGGATTATAACGCCTACAGTGGTTTCAGAATAAGATTCCTCCTATATACATTTTCTCTTTCTTATCTTAACCTTACAAACATTCTTTATTTTCGTGTTCTTCCTTCTCGATATTCATTTTATTTCATCACAACCATCAGCCCTTACATACAATGTTATCTTTCAAGTGACAGACAGTCTTCTTCGCATGGTATGTGGACGGGGTGGTTCGCATTTCCAACAAAATAGGTTTTCCTCGCTATCTTTTGAACCAAAGACAATATACCTTAACACTTTCATTTGGCGTGGTTTTTCAACCAAAACTTTATTATTGGCCTTATAGGATGTGCCTGATTCATTCAAAGCAACTTATAATTGTTTTTCACTCTCCACAGAATCAAATACTTCTTTCGGATTATGAATTGTTGACAGTATAACTCTAGGTGCACAGCCAAACATAGCCTCGTAAGGGGACCTCTTAATTTCGGTATGAAGAGCTCCGTTTTTCATAAACTGAATACATTTTAGCTTTTCGCACCAGGAAGTGGATTGATTGTCTTACACCCAAGCTGTCAACATATGTTCCATGTCCTGGTTAGCCTTCTAGATGCTACCTAGGTTCTGGTTAGCCTTGGTTCGCCATGAACAATCTTAAGCTCTGGCCAAGATATTTTTAAGTCCTCTCTAAGTTTATTATAGAATGATCTGCCATTGTCGGACTGAAGAATATATGGAGTGCCAAACAAAAGAGATATATCAAACAACTGCTTAACAACTTCTTATGCCCGCTTTGTTTGAAGAGATATTACATAACAACATTATTTAACTACAATAAATATATAGTTTCCATCAGGTTGAGATTGGAAATCTATAATGTCTAAATTAAATATTGAACTCAGATGTGGAAAATACATGGGTTTAACAACAACGCCTTTCTTGCCAATTGATAATATTTGTTTACAAGACTTCTATTTACTAAAAAAAAAGTCTTTATGTCTCTTGAATAATATTTTTATATCGAGACAAATCTCTTACATCATACGTTCTCTTCCACCAACAGATAAATGGTTTTCATATAAAATATCAAACAATGCTTCGGTTGAACACACCATAATTGGCATCCATTACCGGCGATATTAGTTTATCTTCTCTTCGGATGGCCATGACATAATAACATTGAATTAACCAACAGTCACGTGGTACCTTAATGTTTTCTATTTTAGATTTATTGACCTCTGCTCTCAAACTTGGCAGATTTCCCCGGGGAAGCAAAGTACAGCTTTCTTTCACATTACGCTTACTAAATTAAGATAAACCTCTCTTTCATTACGTATCTTTTGTTTACATAACTTACAGCGCTCCTTGAACAAATCCAAGCCATAAATGTCACAAAAATTCAACATAAAATTATAGCCCGCTTTTAAATTTCTTTTAAGGGTTTATAGAGTACGTTACACAAATAATGATACATGAAATAGTGAGATGCTCATATTGAGACAGTTAACAACCAACTGGAGCTGGAGTATGTAGGCTTACTTCTGAGAGCACTGTCAGGGAATAATTAGACTTACTCAAGGACACAGAATGTGGAGATCCCTGTGAGTGAGTCACTACTGCAGGTCCGATTTAACGCCTTTGGGGGCCCTGTGCCATGTAAACCTTGGGGCCCTTAGAAGTTAGTTCCCCAATAAATGATCATGAATATTGGAAATACATCATACATGGATAGTTTTATGTTAAGACAAACTCTTCATGCAAAAGTTTGGCAATCATGGTGAGTGCCGTGGGTTTTGTTATTAACATATTAATATTATAGTAACTATTACACTATACAGTCTATAATATACTGACATAATAATACTGGACATTATATAACTATAAACCATTTCAGTGTAATTGCTTTTAAAATCTGCAGATCAAATAGTAATAGTGTTAGTGTAGTAAAAAGTATTTTACTATTGAAAACATTCTCTTTACGTTCTTCTCACGTATTATTTAGTAAGTTCTTCAATATTAATAGTTTTACTATTTTACCTAGGATATTATTGTCAACAGAAAATCAAAATTTATTTTTCTGTCAAAAGTCAACAGTGCCATCTGCAGATATGTAGTATTTCTGGTTTGCCAAAAGCAAAGGTTGCGTTAATTCATAAGCACGGGCCAGACTGTCAGACTCCACGTAATACCAGGTTATCAGCGCCCTTCGATTGGGGAATTTTTAGATTGGTTTAGGGTAACTTTACGAAATAACTTTAAAATAGCCTATTGAAATATTGAAATAACAACATTACCATAAAATGAATATTACAAGTCAAAGTGATTTACTTGCAGGGTGAGCGGAGGACCCTGACCAGGGGGCCCCTGTGCATGGCACACTTGGCACATGCCTTAATCCGGGCTGGTCACTAGCTTGAATCATGGACAGAGAATGAGGAGATAATTTGTGGTAGTCACTAGCTTGAATCATGGACAGAGAATGAGGAGATAACTGTGTATAGGTCACTAGCTTGACTCATGGACAGAGAATGAGGAGATAACTGTGTATAGGTCACTAGCTTGACTCATGGACAGAGAATGAGGAGATAACTGTGTATAGGTCACTAGCTTGACTCATGGACAGAGAATGAGGAGATAACTGTGTATAGGTCACTAGCTTGACTCATGGACAGAGAATGAGGAGATAACTGTGTATAGGTCACTAGCTTGACTCATGGACAGAGAATGAGGAGATAACTGTGTATAGGTCACTAGCTTGACTCATGGACAGAGAATGAGGAGATAACTGTGTATAGGTCACTAGCTTGACTCATGGACAGAGAATGAGGAGATAACTGTGTATAGGTCACTAGCTTGACTCATGGACAGAGAATGAGGAGATAACTGTGTATAGGTCACTAGCTTGACTCATGGACAGAGAATGAGGAGATAACTGTGTATAGGTCACTAGCTTGACTCATGGACAGAGAATGAGGAGATAACTGTGTATAGGTCACTAGCTTGACTCATGGACAGAGAATGAGGAGATAACTGTGTATAGGTCACTAGCTTGACTCATGGACAGAGAATGAGGAGATAACTGTGTATAGGTCACTAGCTTGACTCATGGACAGAGAATGAGGAGATAACTGTGTATAGGTCACTAGCTTGACTCATGGACAGAGAATGAGGAGATAACTGTGTATAGGTCACTAGCTTGACTCATGGACAGAGAATGAGGAGATAACTGTGTATAGGTCACTAGCTTGACTCATGGACAGAGAATGAGGAGATAACTGTGTATAGGTCACTAGCTTGACTCATGGACAGAGAATGAGGAGATAACTGTGTATAGGTCACTAGCTTGACTCATGGACAGAGAATGAGGAGATAACTGTGTATAGGTCACTAGCTTGACTCATGGACAGAGAATGAGGAGATAACTGTGTATAGGTCACTAGCTTGACTCATGGACAGAGAATGAGGAGATAACTGTGTATAGGTCACTAGCTTGACTCATGGACAGAGAATGAGGAGATAACTGTGTATAGGTCACTAGCTTGACTCATGGACAGAGAATGAGGAGATAACTGTGTATAGGTCACTAGCTTGACTCATGGACAGAGAATGAGGAGATAACTGTGTATAGGTCACTAGCTTGACTCATGGACAGAGAATGAGGAGATAACTGTGTATAGGTCACTAGCTTGACTCATGGACAGAGAATGAGGAGATAACTGTGTATAGGTCACTAGCTTGACTCATGGACAGAGAATGAGGAGATAACTGTGTATAGGTCACTAGCTTGACTCATGGACAGAGAATGAGGAGATAACTGTGTATAGGTCACTAGCTTGACTCATGGACAGAGAATGAGGAGATAACTGTGTATAGGTCACTAGCTTGACTCATGGACAGAGAATGAGGAGATAACTGTGTATAGGTCACTAGCTTGACTCATGGACAGAGAATGAGGAGATAACTGTGTATAGGTCACTAGCTTGACTCATGGACAGAGAATGAGGAGATAACTGTGTATAGGTCACTAGCTTGACTCATGGACAGAGAATGAGGAGATAACTGTGTATAGGTCACTAGCTTGACTCATGGACAGAGAATGAGGAGATAACTGTGTATAGGTCACTAACTTGACTCATGGACAGAGAATGAGGAGATAACTGTGTATAGGTCACTAGCTTGACTCATTGACAGATAATGAGGAGATAACTGTGTATAAGTCACTAGCTTGACTCATGGACAGAGAATGAGGAGATAACTGTGTATAAGTCACTAGCTTGACTCATTGACAAAGAATGAGGAGATATTTGTTGAGTATGGACACTCTTTTATTGTTTATAAAATTATAATAGGCCAAACTGTTCATATACTGGATGGACGAACGTGACCAAAAGAAACCAAAATGAAATTTATTGTAATGGTTGTAGCTATATCTTATCTGTCTTACAATAAGTAAAAATATTATTCCCTTTAACTGAGTTAAATTAATAAATATTAATATGCGTTAAAAATAATGTGTATATCTTGTTTATTTATAGACTATCATTATATAAATGTACTTAGATAAACGTATAAAAACATTAACGAATAACATGGGCTATAAATATTAGGTTTAATTTAAATAGATACTTAGCATAAAGTAGGAATGATTGTGATAAACGCACGCGCTTTAATACATTTCCAAACATATGATTAAACTCAACAATAATTAACACTTACACAACAAATTCTTTGTAGAGATTTCTCAGAAATAAAAATCAATTAAATAGGCCTATATTTCATCAATCATTATTATATAATTTATTGCTGCATATAAAAGCTATAATAGATTAAATTCATGTATTGATTTTATATTCTACGAACTTCCAACTAACAATAATCATTATTGTTCAGTATAATATCTAAATATTTGTTTTAATGTTTAAAAGTGTTTATTTAGAAAATGTATTAATTTCAATAACTCTTAAATGCTATCTTAAACCGAAATATTTGTAAGAGTCTATAAATAAACTCTAGTTTAAATCCTACAACTATGTTCGAGAAACATTTTATTAAGTATTTATATTTAAGATAATTGTGTTAAAAAGCTTTTAAAGGCATTAAATAAAATTTTTGATTTTAAAACATAGCTCCAAACATTGATATCTCAAAAATTTTTAGTCAATGATTTGAGTTACAGCGCAGAAAACCTATGATGTTTAAATTTTGCAGGTAGGTAGATCCTAGCCCATAAGGGTTCGGGAATACTAGGTGACAGAAAATTCCAATGGGGGTACCCAAGATACAGGAATTTAAAAAAAGTCAAAAACTCTCTAAGCTTTGAAGATCTAAGAAGCTGTCATTTTTCAGACAGGTATTCCCTGGCTCAAAATGGTGAAAAAATATATTTGGGGACAGAAAATTTATAAAATGTCCCTCCAAAATAGGGAAGTTCCCTAAAAACCAAGTCAAAATATTATCGAAGCCCAGTATCTCTAAAAGGCTGAGATTTGTCAGGCTGATAGCCCCATATATATACACTACTGATTAATTAAAGAAACTGTGCTGGGGTCTGGTGTTCAATCCTCGGTCCCGGCACAGATTTATCTGATTACCAAACCCTGCCTTCACCTCTGACAAGACATGTATTAATCACAACTTGTGAATGTGGGAAATGCCAGGCCTCCACCATGGTTCGGATCCCACGTTAAACTGTAGGTCCTCCATTTCATCTCGCAATCACCCTACCATTACACATTAGCGTAAGTGCGTATAAACCGAACGGGTAGTAAGACGCGGTGCTAATAATAATAATAATAATAATAGTTAAAGAAAATATGATCAAAATGTCTTGTTTAATTAAATCAGCATAAATAGTTTATTATATGTGATCAGCCAATAGCTTTATATTTTAAGAGACATACAATGCACTTATAGTAAAATATTAGTTTTAAATTACTGTACAAATAAGAATTAACTTATAAATATTAATATTCTAATGAAAATAAAATGTTATTGCCTACCTTTAATCTGGAATGAGCTTTGGATATATTGATGATATCTATCTTATTTAATGTTCACTCACAATTCGATTTGATAATGCAACCTTGAACTTTCTTAAGCAACTAGTTAATGTCAGCACTCAACACCTTATACGAAAGTTACCATTTTCTTTATAATAAAACCCTTTATATAACATTCATACCTTTACTAGCACACCAAGCAAAAATGGCATATAGAGTCAACCATGATAATAATAAATTTAGTATGGACATGAAGGCTTTTATTCTGCGAACACGCTATTCATACTAAGGTATAAATAATATACTATAAAATAAAATTAAACTTATATTTATATTATGTGTCTTCTTAATATAACATATAAGCGTAAGGAAATGTTTCCACTGAAAGTGTGAGGTATGCACGTTTTGAATTATGCCTTCTTCCTATTCGCTAGAATAATTATCATGAATTTCATTAGTATTGTATTCTAACCAGTATTTTGAATAATTCCCTTTGAAGCCAACATACATAAACGTAATATACAACTATGCGTACCAGTAATATATTTATATTTAAATAAATACAAGTTTAATTTACTCAATTAAAAAAATTAATTCCATCATTATCTACGTGTTTTTTATTATAAAAAAAATCAATTTCATCATTATATATGTATTTTAATTGATAAACAATTCCATACCTATGTATGTGTTTTAAATAATATATAAACTGTATTAAGAATTTGTCATTTAATTATTGTTTTACTTAGCATAACTATCAAACGTTCACACGTGTCAGAGTAAGCAAGGTTTGTTTATATTTATCTTCAAATTTTTTGAAATAATATTTACACATAATATACAGTATATGTAGTAGCCTAATATTTTATTATTTGGACCGTTTAAATAGTGTAATTTTATCGCTTATTTTCCCAAGAACTGAATGTTTGTACAACATATTTATTAATATCCCCAACATGTGAGTATATATAATTCAATTCATTAGTTTACAAACGTCGGACTTTATTTTTACATTTAATTATGCAATTATTAAGAAACCAATTATTAAAAAGAAAGGGCTCACACCAACACCACAGGTTAAATAAATCTATTTAACAGTTACTTAAAAATTATTTATACTTAATTTTATTAGAATGTATCATATTTATATATAAAATAGCACAATAATCAATACCGCAAATCCACAAAGTTATAAATTTTTTGTTCTTGATTTCTCAATTCTATAATTAGCCCAGAATTTTCATATATAAGTTGTTTCAAGAGAACAAGAAAATATATCAGATATATTATATATTATAAATATCGGTGCCCTTTGTGTTAACTAAGCTGTCTTCGTTAAAAATAAAAATAAATGTTTAAGAAATTAATTTTCAAAATATTTTATTAATGAATGCACATAAGTCTTACATTTAAAAAAATTATATTGAATATTGGGGTTTGCGGTTGTCAGAAACATTGTTATGGGGCTAGGTCAACTAATCCTAAATATCTACATGTAGGTCAGGTTGTCAGAAACATTGTTATGTGGCTAGGTCAACTAATCCTAAATATCTGCATGTAGGTCAGGTTGTCAGAAACATTGTTATGTGGCTAGGTCAACTAATCCTAAATATCTGCATGTAGGTCAGGTTGAGAAACCAAGAATATTGCTATGTTGTTTATGGCTTATTTAAACATTGTGATAAAGATGCTGGATCCAAACCTAAAATCAAATTTCTAAGGGCCTAATATTCTTCTGTCCGAAAACCCCAAACCATTTAAACCTTATTATAGCTCACATTGGAAATAACTAATTGTATTAATTTATCACAGCATATAGATTATTAGTAATAATAATAATAATAATAATAATAATAATAATATAATAATAAAAAAAATTTAATAGTAATAATAATAAATAATAATAATTTATATTTAATTTCAATTAATTTTATTATAGTGCTAGCCAACAGTCGTGAGACTTATGACAGGCCAGAACTTAAAAGTACACATGTATCTTACAAATACGTGTAATTGCATGAGAAAATAAGATAAACAATCGTAGATAAATAACTATATACACTGATGAAAAGTTATGAAATAACGCTGATTGTTACCTATTTCTTTATAAGATATTTGTAGATTTTCTAATAAAATTTTAAAATAAAGTGTATATCAGTTTGGTCTTTTCTTCTATGTCCAATGATGTTCTTTAAAAAAAACTCTTTGAATATTGCATGGAATCATTTTAAAAGTATTTTATAATATTTTACTAAATTGTATTTTTGTAATAATAAAACATTATTTAAAGATGAATAAAATAGCAAAGTTATTATATTCGATAAATTGGGTTGTAACCGCATATAAATATATCATATTCTCTAAATTGAAAAATTACTCCTGGACATGGAAACTGAATTCAAACTCTTTGGCTCCGTTCATTAACCACTGATCTATTCAGGAATATTCCCGTGTCCAGAGTCATTTTCCACTCATATTTTAAGGCAGAATCTGTGAGGGACATGTGGCAATCGTCAGTGTGGTCAGTTAAAATCACAAACTGTTAGATGACGCAGCCAACTTCGACTCGGAAGGGCTTTACACTGCCGACTGTGTGATTACAATTGTTCCCTCGCGCGTATCAGGATGGATTAATTAGTAGCAAAGCTATTATATTTTTTATTTATGGTTATAGCCATATATATAGTCCTAGAATTGAACGGGACTACTCCTGGATAGTTCAATGGTTAGAACATTGGCGTACTGAGACCATTGTTCCGGATTCAATTTCCGTGTCAAGGTGCAACTTTTCAATGCAAAGATAGGAAAAAATGTGTTGCCGAAAGTCTTCTTTAGAAAATTTGCAAGGATTTGTGACGACTGTAAGGAAATAATTTGACCCTGACAAAAGCTCGTGGATCTACTAGTGTGTAGTGTGTAGCTGATATGTTCAAGGGAAGACCACAACAGTCAAATTGACCAACACCTCACTAAACAAATAGAGACAGCTAATGTAAGTGAAAGAGACGATAATTAACTCGGACAATATAAGAAGCAGCTCACTATGCTCGTTAATATGTAAGACTCTTTGAGTGGATGAAACAACTCAAGGGGAATATAATAGAGGGTTCAGAGGGATGAGAAGGTGAAAGATTAGTAGAAGAAAACATATTACATTCACATCTGTTTGTATATACTAACTCAGCAAGCTCAAGATATAGATTTACATTTTTTGAGTTTGATAAAATTTGGACCCATTTCACTTGTATCTAACGTAAGTTAATGATATATTAACTTACCGTACCTCCTAATAGTCAGTCTATTATAAACAGCCCCATTACTTTCTCATGTCAAGAGAGAGTATTGTGATCGCAAAAAAAAAATATCGATCTCGAGATTATGAAAAATATTTATTTTTATGTGAACACGTAACAAAAAGAAAAGTGGATTTTACAATTCTCTATGTTGTCTTGTCTGCCTGTCTGTCCATAGACACGGATCCAAAATGGCTTGATCTATTTTTTTCAAACTTAATAGTTAGATTTTATAAGGTTATACCACAAAATTATTTTATTTACACCCAACCCTACGTTTAGGTTAGTTTACTGATTAGTGATTTTTTGATTTTTCTGAAGTCCAAATTTAAAAAAAATGGCTATAACGATTTTGCTTAAAATACATTTATCTAGGATTTTATTTACCATATAATCGGTTTTTGGTCAATTTTTTTTAAGTGTAGTACACTTTAGGACATTTTTTGAAAATTCTAATTAATTCAAATATAACTCTAAATATTTTGTTCAAAATATATATCTAGGGATTGTGTAGTATGACAAATAACAATGTATGATTGTTTTGGGGTAAAATCTCATTTATGGGTAGTTGACTGATGACTGATTTTTAAGACCCCTGAAATATTTTACAATTGGCAATAATGATTTAGTTCAAAATGGATACCTTTGGAGTGTTTGACATGAAAATTAATCCTGTATACTTAATTTTTTGGTAAACATTCAGTAAAGTGTCGAATTTTGGAAAATGGTTATAACGATTTTGCCCAAAGTGTAAATCTGGATATTGACATTAATAACAGTGCTTACTTGTTTTGGGGGATAAAATTTGGCTATGGGAATTTAACTGATTAAAAAAAATTATAATATCAAAAAAATGGATTTAGGATTTGGTTCAAAATTGGTACTGGAAGACTATTTTAAATCATCAATAATAATACAATTTATTTATCTAAAATAAATTGATTTGGGGCTAGTTAACTCAAAACAAATTATACAAAATTTTGATTATTTTGGAAATTAACTTTGAAGATTGTATTCAAAATAGGAATCTGGGAATAGTTTTTAGTGAGAAATAATAATTTGTTTTAATTTTTATTAATAACCAATATTTTGGGGTTGTTTAAAAATAATTTATTTTGAAAATGTAAATTTTGCTAAAGATTAAAAATTAGATAAAAGGAGTGATTAATATTATTAACAATAGGGTTTTTTTTATGTGGAAAAAATACTTAATTGTAGCTTACCTGACTTTTTTTTTTAAATTATCTTCAAATACCTAATACATAATATGAGAAAGTTAGTGAGATTGTCTCATATCATTATTTTAAAACGATAAAAGAAGTTTAAATTAACTTATCAATGCTTTTATAATCAAAATATTTAGGAATTTAATATTTCATAGCCTTGTTAAAAACCTTAGTTTACATTATTTTGAAAAAAAAATAAAAAAATAGCAGTCCTGCTGTACTACTCAATTCAACATTTATCAATGACCAACAAATTATCTGCACAATTAGTACTTCTCTATATGGACATCACTACTGCTTCAAATTAGTAAAAAAAAGTATAAATTTATTGTTAATAGCTTTTAAGTACTGATAAATATCTTTATAAATTATAAAACTTGTAACACATCAATAAAGCAAATATCTCCTGGCAATTAACTTTGTGTAACCTAAACTATAAAAGAATTGCACGTGACTTCCATTAAACACACCAAAAAGGATAAACAAAAAATATGGCTGAAAGAGTAAGAATTTCTTCAAACTGAATTGAAAAATACATTAAATAACCTGTGATTTTTCAACTTTCAACTAATACCAAAAAACTCAATAAATAAAGATTTGATAGGAACTTAAAGTCCTGTTTATCTCTTTAAGAGCTATATTTTGAAGTGGAGTAATATTGAAGTTTTATCTTTTATTATTATTTAATAATGAATGTATCTTTAACAAAAATATCTGTTCCTTAATATCAATCATTTAACCGGTAACCAATTTGAAATATAGGAATGATAAGTTAATTAAAATTCTTGTACTAAATATGTTCACTATGTGACAATCATGTTGAGCTAAACGATAGATTAACATATTTTCTGTTGATACAAGATAATAATCGATATAAAATAATATTAATAATACGGTCTAGATATAAAGGGTATGTGTTTTAACAAGTTAATTTATATGATTGTTGTATATGCATGTCTTCTTATTTCTTCTGTGAATCTGTCCTGAGACAGGTATCAACTGCATATCCTCCATTTCCTCTCCTCTTCTTCTGTGAATCTGTCCTGAGACAGGTATCAACTGCATATCCTCCATTTCCTCTCCTCTTCTTCTGTGAATCTGTCCTGAGACCGGTATCAACTGCATATCCTCCATTTCCTCTCCTCTTCTTCTGTGAGTCTGTCCTGAGACCGGTATCAACTGCATATCCTCCATTTCCCTCGGACCTGAGCGTCTTCTTTAATACTTTTCTATCTTCCTTCTTTCTTGATATCTCTTAGCATTCCAAACCTTCTTCTTCCTCTTTCCCTCTTCCTTCTCCTCCATGATCCTCTTCATTATACCATCCCTACGTAGTGTGAGGCCCAACATTTTCTCTTCGTTATCATCCTAATTAGGCTCCTTTCCTCCCCTACCCTCCTCAACACTTCCTCATTCCTCACCCTGTCCATCCATTTCACCCTGTCCACTCCTCTCCACAACCAAAACCCTCCAAATACCTTTGTTCCCTCTTCTGTTGTCCACATCTCAGATCCATGTCACCTCACGGAACACTTTTCAACCCTCAGGATTCTCCCTGCTTTCAGTCCTCCCCTTGTCTAATAATAACACTGCAATGTTAATTAATCTATTAATAGTGAGACGCACTTCAGTTGGATGTCCTAACAAGAGAACTATTGGAGTGGTCCCAGACAGATGTCGGAGCCATTTTAGTCTCGTCGAATAGGAAGTCACCGAGGGGGTTTGATTTGGAGTACAAATTAAGGGTATTCTCAAAAGGGTTTTGTGTTAGTCGGACAAATCAGTAATAATAAAGGATACTTTCAAACAAGGCTAGTCAAAATAGGGCAGCGTTTGGATACTTAAGTGGCGCCATCCACGTTTATAAAAGGCCCAAAGAGAGTCCTATCCAGGGCTGTTCATATTGCCCTTCTAATATAAGGAGTGCAGGCACTCCAATAGTAACAGTGATCCGTGATTTTTGTTGTTTTTAATACGGGTACCTACAGCCTCTTTGACTTGCGACTTATTTAAACATATCTTTAATCAACAGACAATTTTGTAATAAATAAACACAACGCAATAAGATTATATTATACGATCATATTTAATTTAATTCATGCTTAACTTTAAGTAACTTAACCAAAATTATCGTAATAATCGGTTTCGGTCGTATATTAAATTGGTCAAATAATAGCGGTGCACTTGTTATGGTAAATGGAGTGTTACAACTAGCTAAATGTCAAAATGTTGGCAGAAATGACAGTTTGGATATCATAATGTTATAATAAATAATTTGCTAAATTTTAATGTGATCTCATTATAAATATTTTGAAAATTATATCTTCAATATTTTCTAACATTACCAACATTAAAATATTTAAAAAAAACTCATTTATTAATTTTGTTTTAAAAATATATTTATCATATGTCAAACTATGTTTTTTATGTTCAAGTTGCTACCAAACCTAAGTAGCCAAGAGTTCGTTAACCTATCAAGTTCAATCACCTTTTTATTGTTATGAATCAAAAAGTATGTACCTTATTATACACTAATGTATTGTTCTTTTGGTTATCTTAAGTGTAAAGTAAAGAACAATGAACTTGAGATAATTATCATGCAACAGGTTATATTGAATAACGTTAGCTAAAAATGTAGATTAGGTGAGCTGGCTTCCGTACGAACAAACATGGTCATGTTATATGCATATGTGTATCTAGTAGTCCTGTATAAATTAGCTTCCAAGTGTACAAACATATATTTTCGTCTGGTTGAATGTACTTAACAATATAACATAATAAGTTTTTTGTCTGACTTTTATCAAGTAAAAAATATTATATATTTTACACTTTATTACTTATTTAAATATAAAGAGTGTACAAGTTACAAAAATTGACTGTTCAAGGTGAAAATTTAGTATAAAATAGAGCGCAAGCACATTTCGTTAGTAAGTGGTTGGTCTGAATGGAAATATAACTCCCTCTGAAGACCACAGCGTGTATGAATCAAAGTGTTCACAATACTTTAGATAAAATTATCTTTTTAAACTTTTTACCTTAAAATATTTACCCAGGAAAAACTGGTTACTTCACGTAAAAAGGTTTAAAAAATGAAAAATGTAAATGTAATCAAATTAAGGATAGATTTCAAAAATGATAGAACGTTCGAATTTTTGAAAAGTATTAAAAGGGTAGAAAGATCAAAAATAACTTTAAGGGTATAAGGGCAAAAAGTTTCAAATGTTGAAAAAAATGCAAGAAGTGTAAAATGAATAAAATAGGTAAAAGGGATTAAAATGCTAAAACGGTATCAAAAGGGCAAAAAGGTAAAATGCGTCAAATTGGTTTAAAATGCGAAAAGGCTAAAAAAGGTTAAAAAAATCCAAAGTGTAAAAACATAAAAAAGAAGTAATAGGAAGGGCAAATGTGTAAAAAGAGTAAAAAGGATGGAGGGGGTTGGAGCGACACGTAACTTAAAAGTGGTATAAGAAAATTCTAAATGATTATAGATATTTATTGTCTACCCTTTTTGAACCTTTTGTACCATTTTCCACTTTTTACCCTCAAAAAGATGTAAGATAAGATAAGATGTAGGAATAAAGTGAGGTTATAAAATCATGATATTCTGGGTAGGAAAAATACAATAAAGGAATGTCCAAAATAAAACATTTAAAAAAAGTTCACATCAAAGCTGTTTGTGGACGTGAATACGTCTTTAAATTTGCTACCATACGGGGGCAATCCAAAAAACCTAATGATAACAAAATCGGGGGATACAGTTTGGCGTTGTAGTTTAGAATCTATTCTCTACATTCAAAATTAAGTTATACCATTGGGTAGCTAGAGGATCAAATAACTCATTACAATAAGCGAATAAGCTAGAATAGTGACGCATCGCGCGTGGTGGAGGGGGAAGCGCCGCCATTTTGAGGTTATTTTGCTGAGTATCGAGATTTGCAATTAGTATAACTAATAACTATAATTAATAAAGTTATATTGTAGCACAATCATTATTTGTTTCCTTGCTTTTATCCTAAATACATAAATAAAAATATTTTATTTAAAAAAAATATAACGTATTCACGTACAACACACGGCTGTGTCCATGACACAGCCACACCCCATTTTTATTTTTTGAAGGATTTATGGGTCAGTTCAAGGTCAACTTTTTTTAAAGCGTATAGCCCGAATGCATAGTAATACGCGGTAATAAATAACAAAACAAACTTTTTTAAGTGTAAACATTTGTTCATTTTTCTGTGTTTAATCCTAAAAGGAAAAACCAACATTTTCATGAAACCTTTTATTTATCTTCTTTAAATTTTCCGAGGTAATTAATCAACTTTCAAGACATGTTTGGACATTATATAATTTTTAGCTATTCACCTCAGTGGCATAGTTAGCTAACGCGCTAGTTTCTATGTTGATCTAGACTGTCGAGGACGGGGGAGATCAAGGTTCGAATCTCGATCGGCTGAACTAGGGGTGGTTTTCCCTAGATGGTTTTCAACTTTCCTTCCACGCAAATGCTGGTTGACTTCCTCTAAATTCAACCTTCCCAATTCTTAACCCATAAACGTAACTAGTACTTAAGCGTATAACCCAAAAAGGTAGTACGACACGATACTATTAGTACTAACAGTTTTTAACTCAGAAATCATCAACTTTAGCAAAGAAATGCTGGAAATTAAAATTTGTTTCTAATCTAATAAAACATAGACGTTATTTTAGAATTTTTTCTTATCAATTTTGGGTTGTGGTATAAAAAACTTCATTGTTGAAAATCTACAGGGCCTCTTCTCTAGAAGATAGAAAGAGAGTTCTAAATATAATTTATGTAGAATCAAGTTTTCAATCCCTGATTTGTGTAAAATGTTTCTATAACTAGATTGTTCTATTAACTGAATCGCCCCAAGACACAAGTTTACTTAAATGTGTCACATTTACATTAAACTATTTATACCCTCCATCAGAAAACTATATTTAACTATCCATAAATATATCAACCACTTTACTAATAGTGAGCACTGGCTTCATCAAACAACTTAATATAGCTAGGGTTTAGATAGTAGAGAGTACCAAAAGTGGCTTACATACCCAAACTCACAGTGTGTGCTTAATTATTGGTCCAGATCATATACATTCTCTGTTGTTCATTCTCAACATTTTAACAAAACTAGATATGAATTGTCCAGAGATCCAGTTTTAAGAAAGTTTTACTTACAGTTTTACTTAACGCCCAGTGATAGACCAGAAGGCTTCTCTTTATACAGTAATGTTTGGCGGGCCTGTATCGTCCTCTTGACGGGGGTTGATTCCCATCAGAATGTAAGAATATACGCACTGAGATATAAATGTAAGCTTGCCTTCATACTTTTGTGTTTGACGGGCCTGTATCATCACCTTTACAGGGGTTTATCCACTACTAATTTCATCTAAACCTAATTTACCTTTAAAGAGGGCGGTTAGCGTCTATTTTTTTAAATACTTTATTAAACGATTGGAGTATGGTATTGATATTTTCATGATTGTTGTATTGAATTTGTATTATTCAGAATATCTCATATTTTCATTAATATAATTTTAACCTCTGCATATCAAACGGTTTGGTATTTTTTGTAAATTGGACAAATATTCGATGGTAAGAGATATAGCTTTACCCACTCCACAACACCTTAATGGGGATAGAAATTGTCTAGATTGCCTGAGTACAGCTACCATTCCTTAGAATAATGCATAGTATTTCACTAGTTCGATTAGGAACCCTTCACAATACAAGTTTTGTTCCCGAAATTAATTTCTAAGACTGTATTAACTAGGCATTGTGTCCCCTTAGAATGAGTACCTTGTGGTGTAATCTTTGTTAGTATATCCTATCAATGCTGATGCGCATGGCTGAAACTAGGGATTTTTGTGGGAGATTTTCTAGAGGGAGGAATACAATATAGCATCAAATAATGCCAAGTTTAGGCTTCTTAAAAAATATTTTATTCAAGATAATTCAGGAATAAATCATTATCTTCTTTATTAATATTTGTAAAATCCCACAGAGGATTAAAGCTGTCACGTGAACCTTCCCACGCGTATTGACTTGAGCCCTAACATCATGGTAAGGATGAGGCTAGGAAGGTGGAAGTGGGGGGAAGCAGCTGTAGCCATATCGTATTAGGGTTCAAACGATGCATGGTTGGTAAGCTAGAGAGAAACGGTATATAGCATTTCCAAAACCTGATACCAATTAGGGTTCCTTGAGTGGTCCCCACACTCTAAAATACAAGTGCAGCATGGCTGCAAAGTTGCAATCAGGCGCCACTCATATCAACATATTTACTCCACCTCACACATGACAACAATACTTTAGACGCAAACACTTTCTGTGATGTAGGAACGTTAATGATGACCCTCAGAACTTATTCCCATTTCTAGATGGACTGGTGTGTTATTTACTATTAACTGTGGTATGTTCTGTTGCCGTGCTACAAGATGTCGAGGTGTGTAGTGTTGGGTCCCTAGCTCCTATGCAACCTGTTGTACACCTATGCTTTAACTGTTTGCTCTTCCGGCACTCTACGCCGAAAAGTTGAAAACAATTGAATGGTATTAGCATAGTTTTCTGGATGTATGTTTATAGGGACTTTTTATTACTTTTGGTCCAAACAAGCTATATGTGCAGCTTGACCTACGATTTTAGGAACATCCTGCATACATACAACCATACATGCATACATATATATACTTTTAATTGGCCTTCTTAATTTGACATTACTTAAATATTTTTCCGAACTTACCTGATTATTTATAGTCAACTGTAATATTTGTATGTGAATATTTTCTTTGTTTCTTTGTTTCTATATATTAAAAAAAATCTAAATGGAAAAATTGTAATGCTACTTTTAGATGGTGACCGCAAGCTCAAGTCAGCCAAACATTGACGGCCGAGCAATCGGAGTCGATAGGTCACGCGCCAGAAAGGCATGGTTCGCACACTCCTCCACAGAGTGCAGCAACATAAGCTAGCTCAAAAACACTACATCAAGTCAGAAAACTCTTTCTTTGAAGTGAAACAATGTGTTAATAAACAATTTTGTACCTTAGAATAACTAACTAGAACGTAAGGATAGCTTATAACAGTAGCGGCTCGTGTATAGGCACTGCGGAACTGCAGCACCCCCTATTTCCACTTGGTATGATCGATAATATTTAATATAATGAGTCCTTTTTTGCTTTAATTCTCTATTTATTTTTGCTGTACAATATTTATTCCTTAAGCTTAATGTCAGTAATTCAGTAGTTATACCCCAGTTAATGAAAAATATACAAAATTCTTTGTATGGAACTGTGCGCTTCACAGTGTCAGCGACGTGATATTTGACTTTTGTGCGCATGCGCACATAGGATAGGAGTGAGGATGAAGGCGGGACTACCAGATAGAGAGAGCACTGTTGCTCTCGTAGTGCCGGCTCTGGCGTGATGGTGGAAGGAAGTTTTTTTACTCAGTGTGTGTTGTGCTTAAAAACCGTGTACCATATTCTTGAATGCGATAAAGTGTAAAAGAGTGTGGAGTTAAATTATTAATCTGCTTCCAGCTATTCTATTTGAGTCATTCTTTTTCGGTTATTTTATTTAACAGAAACACTAAATGCGCTTTCCGTACTTTCAATGGAGAAAAATTTCCTCAATTGTCATCTAGATATCAAGGAGAAAATTATTGAATATTTTGCGCTAATTAAAACAAAAAGAATGAGTTTTAATTTAAAGGTGACCTGGTGATCTATGTCTATGCTGGCATCCGGGGTTCATTCCTCGGTCACGGCAAAGATTTATCTGATTACCAAACCCTTCCTTCTCCTCTGACAAGACATCATGTGAATGTGATGAATGCCAGGTCTCCACCGTGGTTCGGATTCCACGTTAAACTGTAGGTCCTTCATTTTCATCTCACAATCACCCTACCATTACACATTAGCGTAAGTGCGTATAACCCGAACGGGTAGTAAGACGCGGTGCTAGTATTAATTTCAATTTAAATGACTAAATCAAGCTTGAACTGTTACAATTTAAGTTAAAGTAAGTAAAAAAGTTTTTTTTTTGCTAAGCTTTTATTTAGTTACTGAATACATTTTATTTTTATAATTTTTTTTCCCTTTTACACAATTTTAAAACAAAGGCTAAACATTTTCTGGAACAGCACCCTCACTAATTTTAGCTACGAGCCACCACTGGCTTATAAATTTACTAGCTAAATACCCATGCTTTGCTATTGTATACCATTACAGAAAATTGCTTTTTTGAACTTGTTCAATATTTATAAGGGTGAGGAAAATAAGGAGCAACATATATTTTAAACAACACTGTAAATTTGGCTGAAGACTTTTTATAACACTTCCTTGTAAATTATATTTTTCGTTCGCCCCTATGGCTGCAGAATCACGAGGCTGTCAGGTTAGCTTACACATGAACAAGCTATTTACAACTGGACATGGGATAAACAGCCATTCCTTAAATCCACACCAGCAAGTTTCAGAGATTGCCCCTGCGAAACATACTTTGACGGGAAATTGCAGTCTTTTAATTTAAAGTGGTAGTCGGAGGGAATCAAAGGTATTCTGGGTATGAAAACTGTTCCTCCATCACCACATCCTGTAAAGATGGTTGCTTCAATCAAGTTACTATGTAAAAACTTCACCTGCAGCCTGGTACCTTTACAGAACTTAGGAGGTATCAGATTCTGTAGCAGCATTGTTGGTGCTCCAAATTTCAGCCAGAGAGTGTGAAGAGGAATCTCTGATGGATTTAAAGTGTCGAGGAACTCCATAGGGTAGTGGACCACGTCCTCTATCTCCACCACAGAGTCCACAGACTGATATATCACCATCTCAGTAGGAAGTTTGTCCAATAACCAATCATTAATGCTTGCTGCGCTGTCATTCTTAGGTGTGACAATAGCTTTCCCCTTAAGCCAATTTGGATCTTTAATGTGTAAATCACTCGAATCAGGGTAAATATAGTCACTTAAAGTCTTAAAATCTTTAACAATTTCACAGAAATTTTCCGGGATGTGGACTTTGTCAGCTTCTTCCTTTAACCTTCCATCGTCAATTTCTATAAGAAGGTTTGAAAACTCTTTTGCCTTCAAATCACCTTCGAGATGGACCCTCATGTTGACTCACAAGGATAGGACTTGGACTTTAGGCTACAGGTAGTATGACTTGAGGCAGGTTTTTACCTCATCAGAACACATGCCTCGAGGCACGACAGGTAGTGTCTGCCGGAAGTCCCCGGCCCCTAGTAGAGTCATCCCACTCATCAGATGTTTACAACTACGAATGTCCTGGAGCGTCCTGTCCAACGCTTCCATTCTTCCATCGTGAACCATAGGACACTCATCTCAAAAGACCAACTTGCACTCTTTAAGTACCTAGGCAGTATCGATCTGTTTTGAAATATTATAAGGATAAGTTTCAGATTAATTCAAGTTTAGAGGCAATTTGAAGGCAGAAGGTGTTTGTTGTCTTCCCACTATCTAACAAAGTCGCAGCTATACCTAATGAATCTACACATATAGCTATTTTCTTGTTTTTCCTTACATTGACAAGCAACAGAATAATCTAAAACGTCTTACCTGTTCCGCCTAGAGCATTAAGAAATAATATCCATCCAGAATCTGAAACAACGCTACCAATGACCTCTTGATAGACTTGACTTTGTTAGGTGCTTACTTTGGTAATGTTTTGCGCCAATGATTAAGAAAGTTAGACTAAGTAGCGAGAAATTTATCTCAGGTATTTGCGATTGATACTATCTTCATTTAGACGGCGAGGGAAGGCTAAGGTGCTGAAGTAGTTGATTAGACATTTAAAATACTACGTTTTCGAAAAGCACTAAGCATTTGTTGTAAACAATGTATTTTCAGCATTCAATACCAACCTCTCAAAACTTATTCTCCATCTGCCTTTTTATATCCTCAGAAAGACTTTCTCTGTGGTTTTCCCAGAGTTTTAAAGAATCTGAAAATTGACAAAACACCAACATGTCAGAAAATAATTCCCGGAGCTTGCATGGTAACTCAGATTTGACAGCTTCCTACAGCGTGTGGTCCCAGTGAGTGCCATTATCTAACAATCCCTTACGCTTGGCAGGCATACTGATATGTAGGATAAACCACACCTGACACTTTCTTAAGATTATTAAAACAAGTGGTTCATCGAAAGTCATGAATTAGAAGTCGCAAGTAATATCATTCAGTATTGTTCGGATGTACAGTGTACATTCGACCAAACACTTGATCCTCTTTGATTCCAGCTTGTCCAGGGACAGCCTTCCCTTGCTTCCTTCAGCTAAATTTATTATTCTTACAAACATACTACGCCGGAACTTCACTGTAGAGTAGCCCTCTTGCAAAAGAATCTACGTTGCAAAGTTCTAAAAACCGCTAAGAAAATGGTTTTTGGAGGGCTCTGTACCTTACCCGTGGCATTTTCAGTTGTAAAATAAACTCATTGAATGTTCTCGAGATGGACAGAGAGATGCATGATAGATGGATATCTTTCATGAACGTGGAAGCATAAGATTCTCCAAGCAGCTTCAGAATTGCTAACATAGTGCCCTGCCTAATACTTGGTAACTTAATCCCATTTGTTTTCTAAGCCAAACGCTGCCTGATCCCTGCCCTTGTTCACATATTTGCAGATATACTTTATAGACGTCAAAGAATTACATAATTCCGCGTTAATGTGGGCTATGAAAGTTCGGGACAGGAAAGGGTTGTACGGCACCACAAACTTATTATCAAGGTATAATCTGTTTATATTGACTGTAAGACCACTATCAGAAGGAGATCGTTTGCGGTACTGGGGATAGCCATCATCTACAGTCTGCATATCCTTGGTTAGTGGACATTGGTATCTCTTGCTACATGAGCCGCCGATCATATAAGGTGAATTTTTGTTTAGATTTCCCCACGGCCCATGAATTATCGTAGGCTTTACGATTTCATGAAGGACTGGATCAAATTCTGCGTCAGGAATCTCTGTGCTTATGACACTGGTGATTTGGGCATGCATGATTCTGTCATGAAGCCATAGCAAAATGTGGGAATGAGGCAAATCACGCCTCTGCCAATCCACAGAGTACATGTAATACCTACTTTGATCAAAAATAGAGCCTTTAATAAGGAGATAGATATATTTTTTTAAATGTTATATGAAAAACCTGAGCAATAATGTAACTTCTGTCTTGGGGTTTTTGTCAGACATTTAATGCCTCTTGTTTCTCGGTCCACTTAGTGTTGCATGGGAATATGATCAACAGATCATGACGACCATATTGGCATACATATGTCATAGCGTCCTGAGTCCACTCGTGAATGAAACGGGGCTCACCAATAAAAAATGAAGGTAACACAATAAACTTGACAATCTCTCTTACATATGGTGTCCCGCAGGTGTACGTGGTTTTAACTTTGCAGTTTGCTTTGGTTGTGTCTAATGAAATGCAGTCTTTCTGTTTTTATCTATGTGTACATGTCAACCAAAAATTGATTAACAATACTGTGATGGGGTAAGATGTAGTTTTCTTGACCCCCACTTTCCATGATTTGGTAAGAGTAAAAGTCTGAAGGATAAACTGTTTTCTTAATAGGGGCTTTGGAATATTGATCAATATGGGGGATGATAATGGAGTATCCATCTTTTCTATGGCAAAACATAAGAGGGTACTGAAGAGCGTCATAAGGATGGAGAGTTTCACTGATTCGCACCAACCTGTGAAGAACAATGTCCCACTTTTCAAACTCTTGCCCCAATATCACTAAAGCCGCTTCAATCGTTGTAGGTACGTTATATCGTCCCCTATGTTCAGCTGAAGGCTTTCGGTCCACATTAATCACAACTTTAAGCTCTTGACCTTCTGGGACATTCTCCATTGCTGTTTTAAAATATAGTATGTAAGGATTGTGATAATGCAGAACTTTTTGAAGAGTTCCAACTAACCATGGCTTAACAACAGGAAAGATATTGGACAAAATTTCCGCCGCTTTTTTTTATTGCAAAAAAATTGTTAAAATGAGGGGTTTTGTGATGATGAAGGTAACAAACATCCTATCCTGTGGTAAACTTGCCCATTAACCTTAAAATTTGGCAAATAATTTCCCTCGTGTATCTTCTTTGCTCCAAAGGACGTCATTTGAAAACATCCATTATACTTCCTAATGTTTGTCCTGAGACTCGGGAGGCATTGGAGAGGAAAAGGAGATGGTTCATTTGGAGGAAGATGTACCTTTCTGTTGCTACCAAGGCTTTCTTCTTTTCAATATTTTGCGTGACAGCACTTGCATTCGACTTACCTTTTAAAAGAAACAACCTTGTCATTACTCTAGTCTGTATTGCAGTCGTACTTGAATCTTGATAAAGACTTTATTTTCCATAGGACCAATAATTTATTTTCTTTGTATCTTCTAATAGCTTCTTGAGTGACATTGGGATGTTTGTTTGCGTATCTGGATTCGGAAGCTCTGTTTTCATCGGGATTTTCCTCGTATTTTTTAACAGATGCATTGTTCACATCAGGATTCTTCTCAGTGTATTTCCTGACAGCCTCCCTATGGACGTCAGGATTTTTTTCAGTTTACGTCTTAACAGCCTCCTTACTAACGTCTGCATTTTTCTCGTCATAAGCCTGTACTGACCGCCTATAAACATCGTGTTTTTTTCAGTATAGTTTTTACAGACTCACTATGTTATATTCATTCTATTCTCACTGTGCTTTTTTCCTCTTTTATTCATCATTGCAAGGAATAACTTTGGAACTGTTGTCCGAGTCAGGGGGAAAATTCATATCATTATCAGGCACAACAGAAATACACTGCTTTTTAGGAAGAGCAGAATAAGATAAATCAGTAAAAGGAAATTCACTATAGGTTTTGTCATTGGTGGAGAGCTGGACAACAATACTTGCAGGGCTGGTTACATCTAGTGATGTAAGGACAGAGCAAGTGATAATGGGTGATTGTTGAGGAGGAGAAACATATTGAGGTATGAGCAGTTCAAAATGTGATGATATCATGGGACCAGAACACCTAAAACGTAATAAGGGTCTTTCCTCAAAACTTTATTCAGGCTGTATAATCACCTTGTCAACATAATACACCAGCAGATGGTAATGGTATATTTCATCATCAGCCCTAATTTCACAGTTGGTAGCGTATGTGGTGTGGAGGGACATGTGAGCCTGGTATTCTGTATAATATACCACACGGCATAATAGTGAACTCTTAAAACCGTTGCCAGCTATGAGAAATAATCTGTGTATTTTTAAGTATGTGGGAGATGACACTGTTTTATTATCACATACAAAATTAACTTTTAAGCTATGGTTAACAATTTCAAGACAGAGTCAATCATACAATGAATGTTATAAACTAAAAATACATGTTAGAACAAACACTAAAAGTATCGTACACAGTGAGTCCAACTGACAAACAGAATAAAACTCTTTTCTGAGTTAGGCGCTAGTATACAACTTATTAAACAGACACAAATAAAAAGTTTGTCTCAAAATAATAATCAGTAGAAAGCGTCACGTTCAGATAATAGCAGTGACCAAATTTAGTGGCAAAACAGCTATAAATATTGAAAGCAGAGGAAAAAAAGTATCTCGCGAGTGCAACTTCTTCCTATCTTAAGACCAAACCAAAATTATTGAACGGTTTGTAGCATTTGGCTACAAGTAAAGAAAAGATGAGTCGGATAAATAAACAATAATACCCCATTTCACCATCCCAGCGCCTCTGAACAACAGGTCGGAGAGACAACGAAACACAACCGAGCACAACTGCACTGCGTGCTCAACTGACCGATCCTACCAAGGTTCAAACGTTTACCATCAGAGTTCGCTACAGTTAAACATTCCTAATAACTTAAGAAGTAAGAGATGCCTGCTCTAATCTAGCCCAGAGCATTCCAGTTGTTTGGAGTTTGTTGCAGGATCTAATATTGTAACGCGTATCCCCTCCCTTGGTAATCCTAATGTGTTCCCCCACCTTGATCCTCTCCTTCCATGTTATTTGAGTTTTCTTGCATATATAGTGCCGGGATAGAACAGTTTGCTTAAAACAGAACTGACAGGAACTCAAAGAACTTCTAAAACTAAATAAAAACAATACTCTAATACTCCTTAAAACTTCTATACAGGAACTCAAGGTAAACAGTTCATAAAAATGAAATCTGTTTATGTGAAAAGAATATTTTCTTAAAATGGAATGCACCATCTCGGATTTTAGATGATGGCACGTAACATACATATATAAATATAAGAAATAACAAGAAGAGGGCAGGTTTCAATCATATACATTTAATTAATCATAAGGCAGAAAGAGGTACACAATGCATCTTAGGAACACCATCTCAAATAAAATGGTCTATAAACTTGACTGTGTCAAGTTACCTATTCAATTTCTAGGCAGAGACAAAATTAAACATGGCGTGAAGTGCCCATTAGCTGTACGATAACAGATTAGAAAGGCTAGTAACAATCCGTCTGCTTGATACATTAACATGGAACAATCTACAGGCTATTGTACCGGGCAAGTTCAAAGTCTGTGTTCTCGACCATTCCCTTTCCTTAGGTTGGCACACAACCCATTGATCTAAGCCAGTAGGGCAACAATAATACAATAGTTGAGCACCCCATAAAAAGGGCAAGAAACACAAATTACAGTCAAAAATATTAGATACCACGAGCCGTGCCAGAAATGCTGAAGCGGCCCACAAGTTTAACACCTGAGCGATGTACAACATAAATTAAACATGCCTAACTAGGCACCGTACCAAGGCCCTGAACAATCAGAGTTATCTATTTCCCGGCTAGCCACCTCGCAGACTGCACAATAGCCATACGGGTTAAGGTGTGGGACTCACTCCCATTGAAACTGCTGGTCCAAGACCTTAGCAGGAAACTCGCGTGAAGGGTGAAAGGATATCATTAGATATAACAAACTGCGACAGACATTAAGTTTGATAATAGGTTAATCCTCTAAATTAATATTCCCTAAAAACTACTATGTGAGTCCAGCCATGGTACAGGCTATTCTTGATTCCTTTATTGATCTATCGAAGTCCAGGTTAATTTATACGGTCTGGTCGGTCCCTCGGCGAGAACATCTTGATCACGGCCAAGCGTAGGCTAAGTTTGTTGAGAGACGACTGTCTATAAGTCGGTGAATAATAGCAATCATATTGTTGACAATCGAACCACGAAGTTTTATAATGGTTAAACGCACTGCATGCTGGGACGGACGAGAAGAGGGGGTGATTGAACATATACGAGGTTCTGGAAGGTTGACTCCGCCTAGAGAGCTGGCTGAGTGCCGTCTTCAGTTGATCAAGAAACTCGGACCGGTCAAGTGCGATATTATTGAATGGCACGGTCCCCCCCACCATTCTGATGGCATCTCTTCTGATGGGTCCAGAGTCGTTCCATGAAGTATCCAAGACGTTGGTATGTAACACAGACATCTATGTATTACAAATTTGTATGTAGATCAGGGAAGAATAATATGTGTATTTTTTACCCATGATTAGTTGCTTCAAATTTTAGGATCGAAATGGTCTGAAATGGTTTAGCCTGTTACAGGAATACTAAAAATGAAAGTAAAACCTGGTAGTATAACTATAGCATTGTGATAAAATTGAATCAGAAATAAAAGTAGGTACTGTCAGAGTCATAAATATTCATACACTTGTCTAAATTAATTTTTTTTCACCATTCAAATTTGTGCGTATACTATTTTTATTCTTTTCATTAAATATGTTTATTCGTTCGTGGATTTAAATCAAATAAAACCTTTTTTAAGAAACATAAATTATGTAACAACTTTATATATGCTGTAAAATAAATAAATGGAATCAAAACGTGCAGTCAAAAGTATGTGTACACTGGACTTTGGTCTGTAATCCTAGAATATTAAAAACAGTTGATCCATTTATTTCACACCTCAGTTCATTTTAAAACATTTACCATACACTTCAGTTAATTTATAAAAACTCTAAGCTAAATATTAGTGCAAAGTTTATAAAATAAAAAGTGTAAAATCATAATGGGACAGAAATTCAAGGAAATAATATAGTCTGAAAGAAAAATTATAATACGCTTACATAACGAATGACAGTCGCTATGGGAAATCGGAGTTTTTTTAACAGACCCTACACAACTGTTAAAAACTTAATTGACCGATATGGGATGAGAAAATCTAATAAATGGGTTAGGCCTGAGACCATTTTTAGGACTCTTGGAAGTCGACTTTTTCAAAAATATTTCTATAATGCACTTCTACAGTAAAAGAAGAATCACCGTGCAAAAAGAGATACGGAGGAATAAACTTGTTTTGGCCTTAGGCAAGTTTTAGGCCTCTTAGAATCTTAATTTTTGAAAACCCTTACTTAGTGAACATTGAACATATGAGACTTACACCAAATGCAGAAGCGGATTTACACTATAGGCCCACTAATCATGGACCTAGGGGCGGCACATTTTGGATAACATGATTTTAATTTTATAATTTTGTTTTCAATAATTACATTTATGACGTATATATGCCTGATTTTCTTTCGTAGATCTATTTTCTCGAATATTGACTTCAGCCCCCCCCCCCCC
>CABFVX010003819.1:7708-18909 GCA_902151425.1 Timema shepardi | reverse complement strand
CCTTCAAAACCTCCTAAAGACCTTGAAAATGGAGGGTGGGGGTGCATATTATAACTGTGCTTCGGGGTGCAAAACATTTAAATCTGCCATTAACCATGTGAAATCTCAGCTCTCTTCGTCTTGTTACCCTGGAAATAAAATAATAAATGGGTTTAGTCCTGAGGCCAGTTTTAGGCTGCTTGGAAGTCCAAGTTTTCAAAAAGCGTTCCATATGCCTCTCTACACTATAAGAAGAATCAACATGAAACATTTCAGCTTCCTTGGCCATGTTGGTCTTAAGATACAGTGATCAGTCAGTGAGTCAGTGGGCGAGTGGTATTTGTCTTTAATATATATAAATTAGAAATAATTTAACCTAGAATTAAGAATGGTATAATAGAATAAACAATATAATATAGACAACCAAGAACGTTTAGGCTTGGGTTTCCTAATTGGGGAATTCAAAAAATTTCGTCTCTTAACCCACCAGCCTCACTTGCCTTCCTACGTCCCTGGAAGCCCTCGTCACTTTCCTAATTTCCTCGACCTCGTCTTGACCACGAGGAAGCCATTCCTCTCCCCTCTGATCAAACACCTTTCCTAATACCCCGACCATAAAACTGTGTCATGTGACCGGCCGTTCCTTCCACGGCCCAATATACCCTTCTCTCAACTTCAACTGGCCTAGATTCCTGGCTAGGCTGGCCCGCGCGGTACTTCCCGCCACCCCTATCCCCGACGTCGGGGAGTTGTGTAACGTGCTAATTATCCATTAGCGTGTAAACTCCAAATACTATATTTATAAGACTATCACTACTAATCCAAGAACTAATAAATTTAAATTATAAGTGGCAGATATAAACTCATGGTGAAATCTGGTTGCTGGGAACGGGCAATCTCAAGGAAACCTGCTCCTGTAGATGACTACGTTCCCGGAGGAAGTTTTCTGCACACAGACTCCTTGCTCGCTTGCAAAACTCAACTGTTATGACTGCCCGCTCCCCAATGTCATCACCAACAAACGTCTCCAAGCGCTTGTAGGTGTTATAATTTGTTCTGGAAGGTCACCTCACGCTCCTCATTTGTTTCCCTTTCCTAACACGTCAGATCATCTTGTATGAAACCACCATCCCTCGCCCTCGCCTCGTATTTTATATTATATTCTAATGACTCGTCGTCGGAATTCCCTAGAGGTCTTTAAGGACTAGTGGACGTACACACGGTGGTCACGATGTTTGACGCATTGTTCTTGCCTTCTTGCCACAAATAAAGTAATATCTTAGACTAATTGGTTTTATATATATTATTTTCGATAGGGCCTTCGTAGACTGTTTCACTATGTTCAGATGACATAGTCTTTAATATTGGGATTTTTAAAACTGTCTTTCTATGTTCATAACACAAAGTTTAGAATGTCAGAGTTTCTGACCTGTTTTTCTATGTCCATAAGACGTAGTTTTGAATGTCAGAGTCTCTAACCTGTTTGGCTATGTACATATGACATAGTCTTTAATATTTGGGCAGTTACCCAATGCCCTACACTATGTGGCCATGTTCCAGTTGATCTTACATTTTAGATCGGGAAAAAGGGGAAATCAGGTAATCTCTAGCTTTGTTTCATGATATAGTTGGGTCTTTGACTTATACCAGTATCTAATCTATTGTTGTACTTTTGCACGGTATACACTCGTGGGTATGCTAGTAGTCCTGAGTAGTGGCTCACGTGGTATTGTTTATTTTTTCAGCCCCCTTTAGGTGCCGCTTGAATTAATTAATGTTTAACTGTTTGCAATTGTTATAGTCTGTCTCCAGAATAATGTTGGAATTTTTAATGTACTATTGAACGACCTAGCAGTATTAAGGAGGAATATACCGGCCATATTATATTTACAGTCTAGATTCTTGGTTGCTTGCCTTTAAATATTTGTAAAATAATGGTTATATTTCTAGAAATTTATTTAACCTTTGTGTCTCGTTTCTTAATATGGAGTTAACCCATTCTAGCTAGCACGTTTCACTACCAACGTTTACATAATTAATTTGGATTTTCTAGATATAAGTAATGTTTAACTATTGTTATTTTATATGCTTAATAGGTTAAAGTCTAGTAACCGTAAATCTAGAGTAGAGTTATGTATTTCGTTTAGTCTCAAATCAATAGTTCCATCCATTTTAAATCATCGTTGTGTTCAGGCAGACACACCTTCGTTTTAGAATGTGTGTTTGTTCTACTTTAACGAGTTACACCCTTTTCAAAATAAAACACAACCATCCATTTTGTGGTTGCAGGTCAAACCAAGATGCTTCACAACTAACACTCCTGATTGGGAAAATATTGTATGAAGTAACTGATATGATTCCAATCAATAAACAATGTAATGTTTTGTAAATGATCATGTCAAACTATTTGTAATACTTTCATATTTTTTAATTTAAATAAACTGATTTGTTAGACGTGTATCTCTCTCTTATGTTTCATGAAACCCATTCTTATTTGTATTGCTTTGTTACTGTATTCGTCACTTCTTCTATCTGTTAGTAGAAGTGGTGATACACCACCAGGCCCATCTCTTCAAGTCCTCCCTTCTATCTGCCACGTCCTCTTCCACTACTGGGACCTCAGATCCCCTCCCCCCTATCCCCATAGATGAGATGCGGCTCCGTGACAGGGCGCAAGCCTTATGGCAGCGCTCTCACATCCTTAGAGTTAGAGAGGTCTACGGATTCCTCCACTCCCGCTGTCGGTGGCTACTCCGTTGGTGGTGGGCGGGGGCTTAACGCAGGAGTCCCCAAGACCTAGATACCGATGAACTTTTCCTGTGGCGCCACCTGAAGGGGGTGTGACACAGGAGAAATTTAATCCTGGAGCTGTGTGTGGGAGGCGGTTTGGCGTACACCACCTCGGACCACGCAGATGCCTTGGTGGTGGCGTTGAGGCCAGATTCACGTGGCGGCCGTGTTCTACATTGAGTGATTCTGACCCACCTACAGAGCTTCCTGGACATCATTTTTTCTCCCCAGTTCAGGGTAATCCTCCATATCCAGACCTTCGATTGGTTACCCTTCTTAAGCTGTCTCAGGTGCTCACGAGCTTGAAAAGCTAATCCATCCTGGGCCTCGATTGGGTCTCCCCGCTTATCCTTAACCACCTTCCTCGCAAAGCGTTCGTCTTCCTTCTCTGGAATAATAATAATAATCGTCGTCCTGACGCTTCTCTACTTTCCAGATCAGTGGAAGTCGGCATATGTGGTCCCTATACATAAGCCAGGAAAGCCCCCCTCCTACCCGGCATCCTAAAGAGTGATCTCCCTTCTTTACTGTGCTGGCAATGTGTTGGAGAGATTGATACTGGCTATATTGGAGACCTGGCAGGAGGAGAACCCCCTCCTGCAGGATCACCAATTTGGCTTTCAGAAGGTCCTGTCGACGGCCCATGTGGTCACCAAGGTACTTGACCTGGTGACCAGTGCTTTCAATGACAGGACCCAGATGGGATTCGTGGTGTTGGACGTCAAAGGGCCTTTGACAGCGTAAGCCACCGTGGGCTACTCACCACTCCTGTCAGGGCGGGTCTTCCTCCACCCATCGTCCACCTCCTCAGCTCTTTCTTCACCAACCGCTCCTTCAGAGTGGGAGTCGATAACACCCTTTCCTTCCCCAACTGATCTGGGCAAGGGTTCCCCCAGGGCTCCTGTCTCCCCCCTATCCTGTAAATTATTATTTTTCATGGGGGACATGCCCGTCCCGCAAGGTACGACACTCTTTCTGTTTGTGGACGAAGCCGTTATACTGGCACAGTCCCCGGACGCCAGGGTAGTTTGGGTCATTTTTACTTTTGTGTTGTGGGGGCTATTAGCCTACCTTCAATAACGGTTCCTAACTATCCAGTACCAAAAGATGCAGGCTATTCTGTTCACGCGTCTGGTAGAGGGCGCCCTGCAGTCACTTCGAGTGAGGGTGCCGTATTCTATTGGTCACAAACTATCCAGTGACTGAGGCTGACCCTGAACGCGAGATGCATTTTGGAGCCCCACCTGCGTATGGTGGCGTGTAGGGCTAGGAGCTTCATGGCAGAGTTGGCTCCACTCCTGCGCCCAGTAAGTCCGTTGGCATACGGCCACAAGATCAGACTTTTTCTGCTCTGAGTAATGTCCATCCTTCTATATTCCGAGTCCATATATTCCTATTTACCCAGATACAGATACAATTGTTTCCGTTTTGTATACCACTGGTCACTTCGCCTGATCCTCGGGCTCTGCCCTGCACCACAAACCGAGCTATCATTACTATGTCAGGCTTTCTATCCCTGGTAAGCCGCATTCGCGGACTGGAGAAGAGATTTTTCAGTCGGGCACTAGCCAGCTCAAACCAGATCGTTTGAGGCATTGGTGATTAAGATGCTCCAGGGATTCAAATCGAGGGATTCGCGGCCACCCCTTCTAGTCATGTGAGACTAGGGGGAGCGGCCAGATAGCAAGATTTGCCAATATAGAGGCCCCAATAAGACGATAGTGGGTGGGTTACTAGGTGTGGTCTCTACATGTTAATGGGCTGGGGTAATTAGGTGATGGTGCCCGTCGTATTAAAAAGGTTGTGATTTTGTATGGACATTTCGAGAGAGCCTAAATTTCTCCCGGTTAGATAAGCGTTTGTGCTCTAATTGAGGATGGACTCGTAACTTTTATTTATTTTCTTATATAATTGTTACATTTGAGAACCCAAACGGGTTGATGTGTGTCGAAATTATGTGCATGTCTGCGATTCAGTTTGTATATGTCTCTGTATTGTAAAAAGTATATTAAAATAACTGTTAAAAGAAAAGAAAGAAGATTTTTTCCAAACGTTTTATTTTCCCACATTCTCCTCCTCATTACTCAGCACCCAAACACTATTGGGCCAGCCCTTGTATCTCTCCATCTCACCTTCTCATCACCCAAGCAACATCCATGTTATTCTCCTCTCTTACTCGTATCTCCTGCCAAACTCCTTCTGGAAGTCAGTCAATGAACTCCAACTTCTTTCCGGCACATTGAGGCCCTGATATACCAACGGAGATAGATAAGTCTGACAATTACGCGCCGTAATTTACGCCACCTTAAGGTAGATCAAAAAACAAAAACACCCACAGGCTACAGATCAACATCCCGCCCTCTAAATGCCTCATCAATACCATCCTCACCTTATCAACCACAGCTATGCCCCGCATTACCCTGACCAAAACTGGAAGTAGACTACTCCAAATTCCTAAAGTTGGACCCACGAAGAACCCACAGCATTTTCCTCAATGACTCCAAGCTGCAAGCCAAACTCCTGGCCCTGGGGTTGGACACTTCTAACCTCCTCTTTCACAAACAAAACCCTCGCGCCCACACTAGTCACACTATTAATCTCACCAACATACACTCCTTTACAAAGTCACAACCCCCTTTTCTCCCTCCTCATGTTGGACCCCGTAGAACTCCCTGTGAACTCCTCTACATTACCTGACGGCACTTCTACCCCTCTATTCCTTCCACCCACTCCTCTCCATTTACTCCTCCATTCACGAGGAACCCCAGAACTCTACCTACACAACTACAAATCCACAAACGACGAGTGAGAGCCTCTGGTCTGCATATTTATGTATTTATATATTATTTAAAATTTCCCTTTATTAATGTGACAATGATTAAATATTTATCTGAGTTGTTTAGTACTGAAACCACTATTCCCACTACGACATCAAGAAATTGTTTATTCTTTCCTCTGCAGAGAGTTTTCTTATACTTTTCATAATGCAAGCTGTAAGTGGTAAGGGTGTAAGTGGATGTGAATAAATATTATACAACTGTTTTGTTAGTGTTTTAACGTCTACACCCAAACACTCCTTCCCATCTTGTACAATTAATACAAGTCAATTTAGTTTATTAATTTAATCTATGAGCTCAGTATTAACTACTCAAACGCTGGTACACATATTCGACTACTTCAATCTCCATATCAAAAGATTGAAATTTGATATAGTCAACGAAATAATTACTTTTATTTTGAACAAAGGATAACTACTCTAAGGAGGTAGGGATGAGAAAGGAACCAGCATTTGCTTGGAGCCACCTTCACTCTTACGCAAATGCTGGTACACACCTTCACCTACTTTAATCGCCAGGTCAAACGATTAAATATGACACCTTACTTTTAAAAAAAATTAGTTAAAATAATAAACGATATCTAAGCGGTGAAACTCTTTGAAATAATAATAATATTAATAATACCAAGCTTGTTCATCCTTTCTAATCATTTAACTATTATATTCCACAGGCCAAAAAGTTTTTTTTGCTAAAGCCATATTTACTACACATGTGTAATCAATGGAGCTTAACATTTACCTGTCAGCGCAATTTAATATTTGTTCCAGACATATTTTCACGTGTATGTACATTGATTACTAAATATTCCCTTGCTATCTCTTTCCTTTCTCTGAATCTCCAAGGATTTCCAGAAAAAAAATTCACGTACACATTGATCATCTCTGTCTTTCCGAGCAACATATTCCAGGTAATTTTTAAAAATAATAAAAACCTTTTGTTGCTACTTTTTTGGTGACAAAAAACAATAAATAAATAAATTTATTTATTTAATTTAAAACATTTATAACGTGCAACCGCAACAACATAAAAAAAAACTGACAACAGCAATATTATTTAGGTCTTGTGAACGCTACAAGTAGTTAAGTTGAGTGTTTAGCGTGCAGCATGAACTATATTGTGATAGCTAGAAAACATAAAGTCGGGAAGCTGGGTATAGTTGTGTGTGTACTTGGATGTGCTCGAGCTTTCTCTTTTGGAAATTTACTAGTTATGATATAGCATACAAAAATTTGTCACATGTCCCAAATTAGGCTCAATTCCGTATAGAGCTGAAATCTTGTTTTTCCGATTCACCAATGTAGGTATTTTTAAGGGGATTATAATATAGCCATGTTAATGATCATGTTATGTGTTTTTGGGCATGCCCAATTAACTGGTGACACCGGTAATGGATTTAGTCAAGATATTATTGGGCACTAATGGTCATAAATATATGAATAACTAGTAGCTAAGGAAGGATTGAAATTGCAGAGCTCACCTCCGAAGAAACGAAGAAATGTGGTTGATTCTACTTTGTGCATTAGCGGCCAACAAGTGTTAAAAGGTGAAAGCACCTGTGGGATTGGACCTGGAAGAGAATAATTAGTTCACAAAGTTCCATTCTTAAAGACAAATTGCTGAATATTTTAGGTCATAATGAACGGGAAGGGCTAGTTTACCACATGAAATGCTACAGACGATATATTCTACCATCTGAAAGAATAGAGAAAGCCACGCAATGTGAACAACCTACTTCACTAACTGAGCAGAGCTGCCAGAGCTAGTACGTCAAGACATTTAGATGAATTGTGTGTTATATGTGACTGCAGACAATGTATGGCTGAGCGAAAATTATACCACATCTGTGAAGAAGAAAGAGCCCAAGGCTGTTTAGATGCAACACAAATGTTTGAAGATGAGGTAATTAACAGAACCTGTATATTACCAGATATTGCGAGTGAATATGGAGCCAATGTGATCTGCCACAATGCGTGAATAAAAAACTATTTTCTAAAACATAGGAAAGCGACAGTATCAAAAGTTTATAGTTTTTTGAAAATTTATTAAAAGTTAATAAGGAACGAATTATATAATTAATAGAAGAATTCAATTTTAAGTGAAGTTAATACCTATGCCAAACTAGTATAAATTAACATGGAGATATATAAGACAATGTGAGAAGCATAAAGGCATCAATATATAAGTTCATGAAAGAGATTGATAGTACAATTAAAAGTTAATGTCATTTAGATAAACATATAACCACACAAATTTTGAACTCTAACCAACATCTAAAAGTTATAAACATGTTAAAAATTACTCAAATTGTGACTTTTAGTTAATTGATTTTCAGCCAATGATGTAAAAATAAAGTTTTATCATGAACTGTTAATTGCTCCACGTTGAATGGGAATAAAACAAAAATCATTCATGACTAAAGAATTTTACCAAAAAGAAAGAGTTGTTGTAAAATTGAATTATTCCATAGCTTGTAATCCCTTGGTCCTTGAAAGCTGCATTGATTGCAACGTGTTTAGTTTTTCTTCAAAATGTTTCGATGCACAACGGCTTCATCATCAAAACTAATGGAAAAAAGACCAATTCCAAATTAAAATATGGATCAACCACGCCCTGCCAATCAATATGATATAACCTAAGAATTTAGTGGAGGTTTAAAAGTGTAATATCAAAAGTTTCAGATAGTGAATTAGCAAATTTACCAGAGTTGAAGGACGAAGGTTGAGTATTTCAAGTGATGGAGAAAGGAAATTAGGGTGAAATTAAAAACAACGTGTATATATAAAGTGAGGACAAAATCGATCTAGAATGATTTAACTGCAAAGTCAAAGATGTGATATTATATCACATAAGTAGTCCAGTATCTATGCCAAACTAGTATAAATTAACATGGAGATATATAAGACAATGTGAGAAGCATAAAGGCATCAATATATAAGTTCATGAAAGAGATTGATAGTACAATTAAAAGTTAATGTCATTTAGATAAACATATAACCACACAAATTTTGAACTCTAACCAACATCTAAAAGTTATAAACATGTTAAAAATTACTCAAATTGTGACTTTTAGTTAATTGATTTTCAGCCAATGATGTAAAAATAAAGTTTTATCATGAACTGTTAATTGCTCCACGTTGAATGGGAATAAAACAAAAATCATTCATGACTAAAGAATTTTACCAAAAAGAAAGAGTTGTTGTAAAATTGAATTATTCCATAGCTTGTAATCCCTTGGTCCTTGAAAGCTGCATTGATTGCAACGTGTTTAGTTTTTCTTCAAAATGTTTCGATGCACAACGGCTTCATCATCAAAACTAATGGAAAAAAGACCAATTCCAAATTAAAATATGGATCAACCACGCCCTGCCAATCAATATGATATAACCTAAGAATTTAGTGGAGGTTTAAAAGTGTAATATCAAAAGTTTCAGATAGTGAATTAGCAAATTTACCAGAGTTGAAGGACGAAGGTTGAGTATTTCAAGTGATGGAGAAAGGAAATTAGGGTGAAATTAAAAACAACGTGTATATATAAAGTGAGGACAAAATCGATCTAGAATGATTTAACTGCAAAGTCAAAGATGTGATATTATATCACATAAGTAGTCCAGTATGACCTATGGATACAGCGCTCTGAATGGCTGAATTTGAGCACGTGACTCCTCCTCCTCGCTATATGATATTCTGTTGTTTCCCCCCTCCCTTCCCGCCTTTTTGACCCCCCTTCACTCCTCCTGACCTAATTTCCAGTGTTCCCAACTTGTTTATTCTTGTCCAAACATGTTTTTTTTATTTGTGCTTATTGGCCATATTGTATGCTCATTACTTTTTTTATTTGTTCTCATTGGCTATATATGTATACTCTTTGCTTTTTTATTTGTTCTCATTGGCTATATATGTATACTCTTTGCTTTTTTATTTGTGATTAAAGGTTTTTTTTATTCATTAGCTTTTATGTCTGGGTAGGATTGGAGTTTTTTATAGGCATGTGGTCCAATAGTGAGGATCCTCTTTGTCCAGGCGCCGAGAATAGAGTGTAACCACTGAACAGCCGACCGGGCGCAGAACGCGTAAGACACCCCCTTGACCAACACTACTCGCGGGGGAACGTGCAGTCCGTGGCAGCACGACCTTTCCCACTGGAAGCGTACCATTGAATGCGAGCAGACCCTCTTTCACTGCCCCGCATCTCGTCATACACCTTTTATATTTCCTTTTTCTCACCCCCAACAACATTCCCCACCGCTAACCATGTGTCATGGAAGTGGTGTGGCAATGTTGAGCCATTTCAGTTGTGGGGTCAGTTGCCTTGCTGTGGAAAATTTTATCTTTAAACAACCCGATGTTGTAAGAGAGTACCAACGACCCCACACGCTGTGTCCTTTAAAGCAACAGCTCGTAGGCCTCTGAATGCCCCTAAGCCAAAGAACCTTGTTGTGTTTTAGCGTTCCATGTAGATTCAAATGGCCAAAGCTAATATACTCCACAATAACATGGGATTCGAACCCTGGGACCTTTGGCACATTAACAAATATAAAGTTCTCTCTCTCCTGCTAAAAGCGATATAATTATTAGTATAGAATTTTTTTTTAAATATATCTCATACCACGAAAAGTATACTTGGAATATTTATTTACACACAAATAAAAGTTTTAGAAATTTGGCTCACACACCGTGAAAAGTATACTTGGAATATTTATTTTCAAAAATGATAGTTATAGAATATATCTTACACATAGAAGTAAATTATACATGTTTTGGTGTAAAGGAAACAATAATCAAGTCCTTGAGCTTGTAGTGGGAATAGTGGTCGTGGTATTAATTTGCAAATTCAAATTAAAAGAGTATTTGAATATATGTACACAGTCAGATGGTTTCAATTTAAAATATATATACAGACAACTAATAATCAGAGAGGTGAATGATTGTACTGGCAGTGTAACAATACAATGCTTCGTATTGTACAATTGCTCCCCACCTAACCCAATATCACAAATTGATCCGCCTAAATACATACTACCCACCCCCAGAATAACCTCGAAGAAACCTATAATAGTACTCTTGACTATTATAGCCTAATGTAGCCCCAACAATTACTCAAAATTAGCATTCAAAAAAATTCCATTATAAACAGTGTAGTAAAATAACTGTTCAAAACGTACCTTCGTCCAGATCCCCTGGCTACGTCGCGGGCAAGTCAAACGCACCGATGAACAAGAGTTGGGCGACTACATCTCGGAGAACGTGCTCAACGATCTACTCAGCCCAAACATTGCAATAAAACTAGCCAATGTTTACTTGATACCTCTTCACCAAATCAACTAACCCTGGTCTGCCGTCTGGCGGACAGATATGGAAAACCCTCGCCGATCTTTCAAGCTTCTACATTGGTCATGAAATGGAATACTGCATTGCGACAATGACGCGTCCAATCAGCGGCTTGGAAATCCAACGAAGTTGCTTCAGAATGACGTAATGGACTGTTTGAGCGTAACTGAGTTGGATGTGAAAACCCCTCCCCCTTGTTTCCGTGTTTTAGACTCATTATAAAGAGGATTGTAAATTGTAAATATGTATCATTATAACTACACGTTG
>CABFVX010003818.1:54338-77575 GCA_902151425.1 Timema shepardi | reverse complement strand
GGTATAATAGTAAAACCAATACAATGTAACAAATTGTTTAAAATCATCTTTGTGTACTCACATGCATTTATAAATAAATATATATTTTTTTAATTGCACTTTTCTGGATTTAATGACAACAACTTCATTGATTATATTATCATAGTTAATATGGAAAGATTGGATAGTAACCGTTCTCGTCCGATAGTCAATCTTAATTAACTTGAACTCGTTAAAACTTCTCTTGCACGAAGCAATTAGAGGAGGAGGAGAGAGGAGCAGACCGGGCCAAGGTGGAGGAAGAGAGGAGGTTGGAGGAGAGAGAAGGGCCAAGGTGGAGGAGAGAGGTGGTTGGAGGAGAGAGAAGGGCCAAGGTGGAGGAAGAGAGGTGGTTGGAGGAAAGTAGGTGGTGGAGAGAGGCTATGTTCCAAACAAACACAGCCAGTGTTGATGATGGTGATGATTAGTGTCAGACCTAGCTTAGAACTTCACATGTGAGCTTGTACACATTTAAATCTTTGTTAATCTGTATAGTAGCGAGATCTGCAGCCGGTTGTTGTGAACCAGCGACGCTCGTCGATTGTCAAGACCAGCCATAGAGTCAGTTCTAAATCACCCGTAGGGCCGATCTATTTTATACAATAGTGTGTCAAAAACGTTGTAAACTTTAATTTAAGATAATTCTTGAGGTGTAATTCTTCTTCCTTCATCTGATGCTTCCCCTCTTCCCATTTTCTTAACTCTTCTGTTCCGTTTAGTAGGAAGTACAGTCACTGTAGCCATTCTTTCAACCAAATATTTTTATTTCAGGAAATTTTGTTTGGCACCTGTTTCTCGTAGCCGTTGTGAAGTACCACGTAGTCCATGAATTAATTTTGTTACACGGTACCCGCCTTGGTGGCATAGTTAGTTAACACGCCAGTTTCGTGTTGAGCTAGACTGCCAAGAACGGGGGGATCGAGGTTTGAATCTCGCTCGGGTGAACTGGGGGTGGTTATTTCTAAATGGTTTTCCACTCTCCCTCCACACAAATGTGGGTTCACTTCCTCTATAGCCAACCTTCCCAATTTCTAACCCATTGGATTAATTAGTATTTATTTAACCCGCCTCGGTGGCGTAGTTGGCTAACGCGCTTGTCGTGTTGAGCTCGACTGCTGAGGACGGGGAGAACGAGGTTCGAATCTCGGTCGGGTGATCTGAGGGTGGGTGGGGGGTTCCTAAATGGTTTTCCACTCTCCCTCCACGCAAATGTGGGTTCACTTCCTCTAATTCAACCTTCCTAATTCCTAATCCATTAGTGTAATTAGTACTTAAAGTGTATAACTTGAATGGGTAGTAAGACGCTGTGCTAAGTATTACGCTACATCTTTCCTTTGTGATGCTTTATTTGTTGGTTCAAAACGATGTAGAATTCTATTTTACACAGAAAGAGTTCAGATAATTCTCTAACTAATTTGTAACAACAAACATTCCGCATTTGATACAGCTTTCGGGTCTGATAATTAATTCACACTCGTTTACAATCCTTTCTTTAATTCGGTCGCAGCGTAAACAATATTTCCTGCTGTCGTTGAGTGAAAAGTGGCAACATCTCTATCGGTTATTGTTAGAATTAAACCGGTCATCTTGGAGCTAATGATGTTGCATTAGACCAGGAACTACTGGAACTACTACTGGATATTTTAACACTCTTGAGTGTGAGTGACAAGACACAAGAGGTAGTGTTCCTAGCTCTGAGACAAGAGGTAGTATTCCTAGCTCTGAGACACAAGAGGTAATATTCCTAGCTCTGAGACACAAGAGGTAATATTCCTAGCTCTGAGTCACAAGAGGTAGTATTCCTAGCTCTGAGACACAAGAGGTAGTGTTTCTATCTCTGAGACACAAGATGTAGTATTCCTAGCTATGAGACACAAGAGGTAGTATTCCTAGCTTTGAGACACAAGAGGTAGTATTCCTAGCTCTGAGACAAGAGGTAGTATTCCTAGCTCTGAGACAAGAGGTAGTATTCCTAGCTCTGAGACACAAGAGGTAGTGTTTCTAGCTCTGAGACACAAGAGGTAGTATTCCTAGCTCCGAGACACAAGAGGTAGTATTCCTAGCTCTGAGACACAAGAGGTAGTGTTTCTATCTCTGAGACACAAGAGGTAGTATTCCTAGCTCTGAGTCACAAAAGGTAGTGTTTCTATCTCTGAGACACAAGAGGTAGTATTCCTAGCTCTGAGACACAAGAGGTAGTATTCCTAGCTCTGAGACACAAGAGGTAGTGTTTCTATCTCTGAGACAAAAGGTAGTATTCCTAGCTCTGAGACACAATAGGTAGTATTCCTAGCTCTGAGACACAAGAGGTAGTGTTTCTATATCTGAGACACAAGAGACAGTGTTTCTATCTCCGAGACACAAGAGGTAGTGTTTCTATCTCTGAGGCACAAGAGACAGTGTTTCTATCTCCGAGACACAAGAGACAGTGTTTCTATATCTGAGACACAAGAGGTAGTGTTTCTATCTCTGAGGCACAAGAGACAGTGTTTCTATCTCTGAGGCACAAGAGACAGTGTTTCTATCTGTGAGACACAAGAGACAGTGTTTCTATCTCCGAGACACAAGAGACAGTGTTTCTATATCTGAGACACAAGAGGTAGTGTTTCTATCTGTGAGACACAAGAGGTAGTGTTTCTATCTCTGAGGCACAAGAGACAGTGTTTCTATCTCTGAGGCACAAGAGACAGTGTTTCTATCTCCGAGACACAAGAGGTAGTGTTTCTATCTCTGAGGCACAAGAGACAGTGTTTCTATCTCCGAGACACAAGAGGTAGTGTTTCTATCTCCGAGACACAAGAGACAGTGTTTCTATCTCTGAGGCACAAGAGACAGTGTTTTTATCTCTGAGGCACAAGAGACAGTGTTTCTATCTCTGAGACACAAGAGACAGTGTTTCTATCTCCGAGACACAAGAGACAGTGTTTCTATCTCTGAGGCACAAGAGACAGTGTTTCTATCTCTGAGACACAAGAGGTAGTGTTTCTATCTCTGAGGCACAAGAGACAGTGTTTCTATCTCCGAGACACAAGAGACAGTGTTTCTATATCCGAGACACAAGAGACAGTGTTTCTATCTCTGAGGCACAAGAGACAGTGTTTCTATCTCTGAGGCACAAGAGACAGTGTTTCTATCTCTGAGACACAAGAGACAGTGTTTCTATCTCTGAGACACAAGAGACATTGTTTATTGTTCTGATCCTACCGTACCTACATTTATTAAAAGTAGCCCAGTAAAAGATGTATCCCCAAGGAAGTATTTTGTGTTCAAGTCTGATGTCTGTAGTAGGTATAATATGTATGTGTGTGTGTTTGTCCAGTCTCGTACGTGTGCACATAGTATTTGATATAAAGACAATATTATTTGCGTTAATGTACATAACTCTCTCTAGATTTAAATTGTTAGTCAGGTTTTTTGTCAACAGTTAAAATGAAATCAACATGGCTTCAAAATAATTAATAAGCCTATAAATGTTATATTTTAGCATCGCTCTTACAACCCGGTCATGCTATACACATATCTACTAATTCGCTAATAATTTAGGGAAGTGTACCCGTATTTGCGTGGAGGGAGAGTGAAACATTGTTTTTGGAAAACCACCGTCAGTACACTTGACCGGTATTCGAACACGTATTTCCCTGTCATCGGCAGACTAGTCTAATACCAGAGTGGAGCCTTAAAGTACATTAATATGTTTTCATAGACTGGCTGCAGACAATAACAGGCAGGCTGAGGAACCAGAGGAACCGTGTGTATCCGTTGTGTAACCAGAGAAACCTTGTGTATCCACAGTGTAACCAGAGGAACCTTGTGTATCCGTTGTGTAACCAGAGAAACCTTGTGTATCCACAGTTGTAACCAGAGGAACCTTGTGTATCCACAGTGTAACCAGAGGAACCGTGTGTATCCGCTGTGTAACCAGAGGAACCTTGTGTATCCGTTGTGTAACCAGCATTCAATAGGGGGGGAGGTCGGTTGACACCCCCCCCTTGTGAAAGATAGAAAATGAATACAAAAAACAAGATGAAAGTTCAAATTTTAGAAATAAAATACAACAAAGATAAATTATACCATTTTTTGTGTTTTCCCGCGCCGGGTCCACACGTGCGTTATTCGTCCACGTTTGATAAATGTTGGGTCTGACTCACGCAAGTTTGGTAAGAATATTCGTCGTGCATAGCGAGACTAATCACCGCCTGAGAGAAGTTCATCCGCCAACACCGAATATAGAGGATGTGCGGCCGGACTGTGGGGGACTCCCCCCAACCCCCTAGATATATTTTAAATCATCTGATATTATAGAATATGAAGCTGAAAGATGGCCTTAAATAAAACTCTAAAGGACTACTAGACTAGAGAGAAAAATTCAGAGGAGGAAAGCTCTAAATAGCTTCTATATGCATGTCATTTTGAAGAGTTTCCGGGCTAGGACCACCCCAAATAACCTAGTTTATGAAATAATTCAAATTTCAAAATTTTGTCGGTGTAAGACCACTTCAAAGACTATCTTCTTTAGGTATGTATATATCCTAAAAAATTAAGGTGAGGATCACTCTAAAGAACTTCGAAGGCATCCAAATTTCAAAAAATGTTAGTTGAACACTTTAAATAGTGGCTTATGATTTTTAAACGAATCTAATTTTTAAAAAAATCAAGGCAAAGACTACTCATAGTTTGCAGAGTGAACCATTAGAAAGAAAGTTTAGAGAAAGGGCCACTCCAAATAGTTTATAAAATATCTGGGAAAAGATGACCACGGTTTAAAACATGCATAAGATCAAAATGAATGAGAAACTACTAAATGGCTCCAAACAGAAATCTAACATTGTAAGAAACTATGTTATTTATAATTTTGAACCCCCCCTCCCCCTATGAAAATCATCTGGATCCGCCCTATGCGCAGGCTTCTGCGAGGCAATTGCTCGACCAACCAGAATAGCCAATTGCTCGACCAACCAGAATAGCCAATTGCTCGACCAACCAGAATAGCCAACGCTGTGGACAATAAAACAATATTGAGATCAAACTATTTCGAAACATCACTTAATATTTACGACGTTGTAAGACAAGTTTTTTAATTAGTTAAGGGCCCTGTCTGTTTTGTCAATTATTGACCTAGTATGGAAAGCACTCCCTAGTAAAAAGAGAAGTTAGTTTCATGTTGACGCGTGGCGCCGTGAGGGGTAGACAACAGTGTGTTGCTGTATATTGTTGTTGCAACAATGGCATGCTATAACGCTGAGCCGGGAATAAGACTCTTCTTTTCGAACATTATCAGGAAATAAACAAAATGTTGGTAGGAGTGATATTGAAGGTGCTCGTGTTTGAAGCTTTTTTTTTTGACAGTAATGGAATCTTATTTGAGCGTTAACGCGAAATAGCTCCGATCAAATCTATCGCCGGTTGCTGAAATTGATTTTTAACTGTGACGTCACCGTGATAATATTACACAATGATTCAGCAGAACATTTGTCAACAGAAAAAAACAACAAAAGGTAAATTTTTGGAGGCTATTGTTGACATTATAAATGATAGTTATTGTTTGCCTTGTGAAGAGCGTATTGACGCCTGAAGGTTGTACCGCCCATCCCCCCCTCCCAAGTCTCCATTCTAACAAGAGAAGTAAAAACCGGGCGCTTCAGATGGGAGGTGAACATTCAGTTCTCTGCAGTCGGCCGAAGACGATCACTTCAGACAGGTTAGAATTTAATTACTAATACTTGTAAATTCCTCGGTCCAGGCTAGTTACTAATTCTAGCACTATGCTCAGTCCGGGCCAGTTACTAGTACTAACACTATGCTCAGTCCGGGCCAGTTACTTATTCTAGCATTATGCTCGGTCCGGGGCAGTAACCTATACTAGCATTATGCTCAGTCCGGGCCAGTTATTTATTCTAGCACTATGCTCAGTCCGGGCCAGTTACTAATTCTAGCTCTATGCTCAGTCCGGGCCAGTTACTTACTAGCATTATGCTCGGTACAGGGCAGTAACTTAAACTAACACAATGCTCGGTCTGGGCCAGTTACTAACCCTATTCTGATAAAGTTTTATAGGTACTTTTGAAATGTCCACTTTCTGAGCACTAACATTTTTAATCGACAATGACGCATTAAAAAAAAAAGTAAATCAAACGTTTATTTATCAAAGTCGATCACGAATACGTTTTAATCACCTTGTTTTCTGAAAATGCGCTCACAAACAACAATTGTCACTCGAATAATTGAAAAGAATTCCATTATGTTCATTAAGAAAATATGTATTCTGAAACTAATTTGTTTTCAAATACATTTTAAACATCGTCTGAAAGTAATGGTTTGATCGAAAGGCCAGTTATAATATTGTATGAATTATTTCAATTTGTAAGCATTGTTGTATCTAAGCACTTGCCAAGTTTTTTTTAATCAAATAAAGCTCCTTAGTATTGTTCTAAGTCTTTAGTTTGTTCAAAACGTGATCAGAGAAACGTGTTATCAAAAATCTTATAGAACACCTCGATTTTGAAACCTGGTCGGAATCGCCGATAAGATGTGTTGGGACTATTAAACCAATTATTAGTTCAACGTACAATTCTTTGGCGTCCAACAAAGGTCTCATAGGGCAAAGTACAACAACTCTGCTTGGAATAAATCATAATTCATGGCGCTATGCAACAATCTGCTGAAAGTACCTACGTCACATAATTAGTGAAAGTAATTTTATATATAATATATATACACACACGTCCGGGCTAACTGTATATTAACAATAATATTAATAAACAGTTATAATAGTCTCGTGAAGGATCAGGGTCAACAAAATCAGTTTCTTATGTTTGTGTTACAAATGGCCACTATTTGCGAAATTCGAATAACAGTTGTGTTGTAAAGCGACTTTAGAAATGCATTGAGTTTTGAGTCAAACGCGTCCAAAAAAAATCTTCTTTGTCGGTTGTTGAGGGATACAGAGATGTAATTTCTGTGTTCAACTGGCTTATGTTCCATCTAAACTAACCTCTAACAATTATTGAACTTAGAAAGATCATTTAAAAAAAAACTTTACTTTTGAAAGATAACGCAAACTAATTACTATGTTCAATATTGTAGTGGCACTTCAAAAAAAAACATTATTCCCACAAACTCCCGTCATGCCATTGGGCCCGGAAATTCCCGACAGTTGAGGAGCATTTCAAAATGAGAACGTTCAGTTTTCCTCGAAACTGTTCAGCCAATCAGCGTGTACGTTACGAAACACCGCGAAGAACGCCTTCTATATAGGTGGTTGAGCTCCACGAACTTAGGTTCAAACCACTTCAGTCGGGAGATCGCTCAAAGCAAAATGTCAATTATATATGTGACGTAACAGCTTAGTTCTATGACCCAATCATCTGCTTGGCTCACTTTCAAACTCGTTTGCTAGTTTATTACCGGAAAACGTAGTTCTTCAAAGGTAAAGTTAGGTTCGGAACTTTTTATTTGCTTCACTCTTGGGAGTTAGAACAAGAAATGACACCTTTATTGAAATATTTCGCAAAAAAAGTTTCAACATTCTTTATATAAATTATCATGAATGTTTAATGTACTGCATAATATGTATTTCGAGATATTCTTTGGTGTAGAGATCATATTATAAATGAATATTATTACAACTAGGGCCGAGTGTAACATAATTATTCCCAACCGGATTCGAAAACAAGCTCGCGGGTATAGAACAGCGACACGCACTTCTGCCTAATTAGGCCCCGTTTGAAAGTCGCGTGCGAGTAGAAAGCTCTGCAGATTAAATCAAGGCAACAATTCGAAGGTGATTTTCATGGACGATGTAAACAACGCAACTTCCTCGTGATAGTTATATTATGAACAGTTGGGGAAAAATGAAATCAAGGTTTTGTTCGAATTTCAAATAATTTGATATTTATGTAGTTCGATATTCAAATAATAGGCTCAAGTTTTTAGGGTTTAATCAAATTCTAATGTTATAAAAAGCTAAATATTGTTATTTATTCAAACATTAAAAAACTGTTGAAATATCACTTTAATTATTGATGTTTTGACATAAAAGACAAATTCGAAATCCCTACTATTTGGCCGATTAATTTGCCACGAACCTTGAAACCGGTGTGTTAATTATACAAAAAAAAACAGGTTATGGGATAAAAGTTAGTTTGCTGGTGAAAGCAGGGCGGGGCACTCGTTCAATGACTGTCTTGAACGTTGAGTCTAGTGTTCAAATAACACTCTACTGTCAATATTAATAAGGTTAAATGTTACGAAACTCTAGAGTCTAGCCTTCGCCATGATTACAAGGCAGCCATAAGCATTGGGTAACTTGTCCATCCTCAGAACCAAAGATACCATCAGGTTATTTCCGTGGGAAATATAACTTTTTGAATTAAATATGTTAGTTTTTATCAATTTATATGAGAACATATGTCGCCTGGAATAATTATTATGCGAAAAATGATATTTTTTCTAATTACATTTAAATATTAGTACCATTTCATTTACGTGAAAATGGCGGAACTTACTTGGCAATAAGTATAAACTAAGTACCTGAACTAAAAACAACACTAGATAGTGTTGCTCTATGTCTGCCATGGACAATGACGTCATATAAGACAGTTCACTATCTATTGTTGTGTTGTAGAACAATGAGGTCATATAGGACAGTTCTATCTATTGTTGTGTTGTAGAACAATGAGGTTGTATAGGACAGTTCACTATCTATTGTTGTGTTGTAGAACAATGAGGTTGTATAGGACAGTTCACTATCTATTGTTGTGTTGTAGAACAATGAGGTCATAAAGGACAGTTCTATCTATTGTTGTGTTGTAGAACAATGAGGTCATATAGGATAGTTCTATCTATTGTTGTGTTGTAGAACAATGAGGTCATATAGGACAGTTCTATCTATTGTTGTGTTGTAGAACAATGAGGTTGTATAGGACAGTTCACTATCTATTGTTGTGTTGTAGAACAATGAGGTCATATAGGATAGTTCACTATCTATTGTTGTGTTGTAGAACAATGAGGTCATATAGGACAGTTCTATCTATTGTTGTGTTGTAGAACAATGAGGTTATAAAGGACAGTTCATTACCTATTGTTGTGTTGTAGAACAATGAGGTAATAAAGGTCAGTTCACTATTTATTGTTGTGTTGCAGAACAATGACGTCATATAGGACAGTTCTATCTATTGTTGTATTGTAGAACAATGAGGTCATAAAGGACAGTTCATTACCTATTGTTGTAGAACAATGACGTCATATAGGTCANTTTATAAGTTGATTAGCAATAAACACTAATAAGTTTAGTTTTCGGAGGAATGTCATGACCGCCACATTGTTCTCTGTTTTATAAGTTGATTAGCAATAAACACTAATAAGTTTAGTTTTCGGAGGAATGTCATGACCGCCACATTGTTCTCTGTTTTATAAGTTGATTAGCAATAAACACTAATAAGTTTAGTTTTCGGAGGAATGTCATGACCGCCACATTGTTCTCTGTTTTATAAGTTGATTAGCAATAAACACTAATAAGTTTAGTTTTCGGAGGAATGTCATGACCGCCACATTGTTCTCTGTTTTATAAGTTGATTAGCAATAAACACTAATAAGTTTAGTTTTCGGAGGAATGTCATGACCGCCACATTGTTCTCTGTTTTATAAGTTGATTAGCAATAAACACTAATAAGTTTAGTTTTCGGAGGAATGTCATGACCGCCACATTGTTCTCTGTTTTATAAGTTGATTAGCAATAAACACTAATAAGTTTAGTTTTCGGAGGAATGTCATGACCGCCACATTGTTCTCTGTTTTATAAGTTGATTAGCAATAAACACTAATAAGTTTAGTTTTCGGAGGAATGTCATGACCGCCACATTGTTCTCTGTTTTATAAGTTGATTAGCAATAAACACTAATAAGTTTAGTTTTCGGAGGAATGTCATGACCGCCACATTGTTCTCTGTTTTATAAGTTGATTAGCAATAAACACTAATAAGTTTAGTTTTCGGAGGAATGTCATGACCGCCACATTGTTCTCTGTTTTATAAGTTGATTAGCAATAAACACTAATAAGTTTAGTTTTCGGAGGAATGTCATGACCGCCACATTGTTCTCTGTTTTATAAGTTGATTAGCAATAAACACTAATAAGTTTAGTTTTCGGAGGAATGTCATGACCGCCACATTGTTCTCTGTTTTATAAGTTGATTAGCAATAAACACTAATAAGTTTAGTTTTCGGAGGAATGTCATGACCGCCACATTGTTCTCTGTTTTATAAGTTGATTAGCAATAAACACTAATAAGTTTAGTTTTCGGAGGAATGTCATGACCGCCACATTGTTCTCTGTTTTATAAGTTGATTAGCAATAAACACTAATAAGTTTAGTTTTCGGAGGAATGTCATGACCGCCACATTGTTCTCTGTTTTATAAGTTGATTAGCAATAAACACTAATAAGTTTAGTTTTCGGAGGAATGTCATGACCGCCACATTGTTCTCTGTTTTATAAGTTGATTAGCAATAAACACTAATAAGTTTAGTTTTCGGAGGAATGTCATGACCGCCACATTGTTCTCTGTTTTATAAGTTGATTAGCAATAAACACTAATAAGTTTAGTTTTCGGAGGAATGTCATGACCGCCACATTGTTCTCTGTTTTATAAGTTGATTAGCAATAAACACTAATAAGTTTAGTTTTCGGAGGAATGTCATGACCGCCACATTGTTCTCTGTTTTATAAGTTGATTAGCAATAAACACTAATAAGTTTAGTTTTCGGAGGAATGTCATGACCGCCACATTGTTCTCTGTTTTATAAGTTGATTAGCAATAAACACTAATAAGTTTAGTTTTCGGAGGAATGTCATGACCGCCACATTGTTCTCTGTTTTATAAGTTGATTAGCAATAAACACTAATAAGTTTAGTTTTCGGAGGAATGTCATGACCGCCACATTGTTCTCTGTTTTATAAGTTGATTAGCAATAAACACTAATAAGTTTAGTTTTCGGAGGAATGTCATGACCGCCACATTGTTCTCTGTTTTATAAGTTGATTAGCAATAAACACTAATAAGTTTAGTTTTCGGAGGAATGTCATGACCGCCACATTGTTCTCTGTTTTATAAGTTGATTAGCAATAAACACTAATAAGTTTAGTTTTCGGAGGAATGTCATGACCGCCACATTGTTCTCTGTTTTATAAGTTGATTAGCAATAAACACTAATAAGTTTAGTTTTCGGAGGAATGTCATGACCGCCACATTGTTCTCTGTTTTATAAGTTGATTAGCAATAAACACTAATAAGTTTAGTTTTCGGAGGAATGTCATGACCGCCACATTGTTCTCTGTTTTATAAGTTGATTAGCAATAAACACTAATAAGTTTAGTTTTCGGAGGAATGTCATGACCGCCACATTGTTCTCTGTTTTATAAGTTGATTAGCAATAAACACTAATAAGTTTAGTTTTCGGAGGAATGTCATGACCGCCACATTGTTCTCTGTTTTATAAGTTGATTAGCAATAAACACTAATAAGTTTAGTTTTCGGAGGAATGTCATGACCGCCACATTGTTCTCTGTTTTATAAGTTGATTAGCAATAAACACTAATAAGTTTAGTTTTCGGAGGAATGTCATGACCGCCACATTGTTCTCTGTTTTATAAGTTGATTAGCAATAAACACTAATAAGTTTAGTTTTCGGAGGAATGTCATGACCGCCACATTGTTCTCTGTTTTATAAGTTGATTAGCAATAAACACTAATAAGTTTAGTTTTCGGAGGAATGTCATGACCGCCACATTGTTCTCTGTTTTATAAGTTGATTAGCAATAAACACTAATAAGTTTAGTTTTCGGAGGAATGTCATGACCGCCACATTGTTCTCTGTTTTATAAGTTGATTAGCAATAAACACTAATAAGTTTAGTTTTCGGAGGAATGTCATGACCGCCACATTGTTCTCTGTTTTATAAGTTGATTAGCAATAAACACTAATAAGTTTAGTTTTCGGAGGAATGTCATGACCGCCACATTGTTCTCTGTTTTATAAGTTGATTAGCAATAAACACTAATAAGTTTAGTTTTCGGAGGAATGTCATGACCGCCACATTGTTCTCTGTTTTATAAGTTGATTAGCAATAAACACTAATAAGTTTAGTTTTCGGAGGAATGTCATGACCGCCACATTGTTCTCTGTTTTATAAGTTGATTAGCAATAAACACTAATAAGTTTAGTTTTCGGAGGAATGTCATGACCGCCACATTGTTCTCTGTTTTATAAGTTGATTAGCAATAAACACTAATAAGTTTAGTTTTCGGAGGAATGTCATGACCGCCACATTGTTCTCTGTTTTATAAGTTGATTAGCAATAAACACTAATAAGTTTAGTTTTCGGAGGAATGTCATGACCGCCACATTGTTCTCTGTTTTATAAGTTGATTAGCAATAAACACTAATAAGTTTAGTTTTCGGAGGAATGTCATGACCGCCACATTGTTCTCTGTTTTATAAGTTGATTAGCAATAAACACTAATAAGTTTAGTTTTCGGAGGAATGTCATGACCGCCACATTGTTCTCTGTTTTATAAGTTGATTAGCAATAAACACTAATAAGTTTAGTTTTCGGAGGAATGTCATGACCGCCACATTGTTCTCTGTTTTATAAGTTGATTAGCAATAAACACTAATAAGTTTAGTTTTCGGAGGAATGTCATGACCGCCACATTGTTCTCTGTTTTATAAGTTGATTAGCAATAAACACTAATAAGTTTAGTTTTCGGAGGAATGTCATGACCGCCACATTGTTCTCTGTTTTATCAAATTAATGTTTAAGAAGATATATTTAATACCTCATTCCTTAGAATTTGAAATACAGAAATTAAGAAATCATTTCTTTTGGACACGCAGTCTTAATATTTTTTTAATCTAGCAAAACTTTTGATCCAGAGTGCTATTTCTGAAGTGGTTCTCCGCTCCCCTTCCACGCAAATGTGGGTACACTTCCTCTATATATAAAAGTACAGCCCTCCTCATTCACTAAAAAGCCATTATCGATTTTAGTACATTGACGTAGCCCGAATTGAAAGAAAGACGATGTGCTAAAAGATTTCAAAGAACTGGAACCAGAACCTTTAAAATGTTTGTTTAGAGAGCAGGAACCGGAACCAGAACCGATATAAATTTCATTTCGACTCCCTGGCTAAGACTGTCACCCAGAGGAGGTTGCTAGGAGTGTTTAAGATGCACATATAGCTACAGTAGCCCCATGGCTTCTTTGGTGCTGACTGACAGTCTCACAGCTGACTTCTGACAGTCAACATTTAGGTATATACCTACATTTTGACCGTCAGAAGTGACAGTTGCTAAACACATGTTTTTTGCAGATCATATGGTTCGGTTTAGGGATACATAATTTGGTCTGGTAACTTTTCAAAGAAGTAAGCTGTCCGCTGTGAGCTGTTAGTCAACACCAAAGAAGACATGGGGCTACTGTAGACTCCATTAGTTCATGTACATTCAGTTTTGTGCGTGTTCCAGAGTGACCGTGGCCAAGAATGGAGGAGAATACTGGGTGGGCTATCTCACAGACACAGTCACTGTAGCTTGATGGTGAGTACAAGGTGGACTATCTCACAGACACTGTAGCTGGGTGGTGAGTACAAGGTGGACTATCTCACAGTCACTGTAGCTGGGTGGTGAGTACAAGGTGGACTATCTCACAGTCACTGTAGCTTGATGGTGAGTACAAGGTGGACTATCTCACAGACACAGTCACTGTAGCTTGATGGTGAGTACAAGGTGGACTATCTCACAGACACAGTCACTGTAGCTTGATGGTGAGTACAAGGGGGACTATCTCACAGTCACTGTAGCTTGATGGTAACACGGATCATGTCGTCAACTGTCCAGAATCTGATGGAAATGAATTGTTCTGTTTCAGAAACAACCAAAATGAAACATTTCCAAGATCTTGGATGCTTGCAGTATTCATTATGAAGTTTATTCAATGTGGAAAATATAAATTTTATTTATTTTAGAAAATAAAACCTCAATTTGAAATAGTTTTTTATTTTGTATTGTGATGATGGGAAGAGTACAAAAACAACTCCACATTTGTTAGTATACAGATCTAGGAATAGACACACGATATATTTTTATAGTTGTCTACGTAACGCTGAAGCAACCAAGCCATAATATCCTAGAGTGCGTAGCAACAAGATACCAGATATCTGCTAGATAGGTGTGGTGGACCTGTACGCTGCGGTGAGTGGTTTGTCACCGTCACTCGTGTTTTAGTTCACAGACCCCTGGTGCGGAGCAGAGTTTGTCTAACCGGAGCATCATAGATTATGGTTTGAAAATAGCAAGCCAGACACACAGACTAATTCTATAATCCTTTCTTTAGCCTGCCAATAAAACTTTAATAAAACTCGGAACCGTTGATGTTTTACAAAATAACAAGCAGGTATTTGTTGACTTTATTTTTTTTGCAAAGAGCTGGGAAGTGTATAAGTGGTATGTTGTTAAGGCCATGGCCCCAAACAGGGTACACACAGTATGTTGTTTAGGCCATGGCCCCAAACAGGGTACACGAGTGGCAAACACTGGTCTGGAGGCTGTGCGCAGGTTTGTCGGTCTTTGGACCTCTTCCTCTGAAATGCTTGGTTTTATCTCGTTAGGATACAAGTGGAGTTCACTAGAAGTGCAGTCCTCCCTCCCCTCGACCCCCCCAGTATGTCAATGTCCATGTCCTCCCTTTAACACCCTCAACTACGGCATATTTTGTTCTGTTCATGCTCTTGTAAAGTTCATTTTCCGCCCACCAATCCTTGGTATCGTGCTCTCGCACTTTTACCCTGACATTTTCCCACTTTCTCTCTTCCTCACAAAACTTCTACCTCTTTCAACTACCGAGTACTAGGAAGGGCTCCATTTCACGCACAGCCTGATGACTGATGATGTACTGGTGAGTCGATACATCACCTTACCTCGTAGTGGTAGACACCGGCCGGCGAGGCAGTCTCTAGTAAATAGTGCCAGCACCGATCAGCGCAGCAAACTTACCGTAAGCAGTGAATACTGCTAGTGACCCGGTCTACCCTAAACGATTACTAAAATAACCTGAAACTATCAATAATTTATGATGACCAAGACAAGTTTGAGACAGGGAGAGGTTTATTGATATTTACGAGGTTTTACATTGACAACAGTAGACTCACGTGTGCTGGTCTTCTCAACTTGACAGGCATGTCAACAAGTGACTTTGTCAAACTTGTAGTTTTATAAACAGAGGTAAACAAAGGTAAACAGAGGTCAAATGATTGCTCGAGTCAACATTGCACTGGTTCTCTGATAAGATTCCATTATTTAGTTTTATAAACAGAGCTACACAGAGGTCAAATGATTGCTCGAGTCAACATTGAACTGATTCTCTGATAAGATTCCATTATTTATTTTTATTTGTACATTTTATTTTACAGATAAACCTTACATTTATTTTAAAATACAACTTAATTATACAGACAGCCACCAATTACGCCAACGGTAAGTGCCAAGTCTCCAGGATTGTGCCAGACATGGCATAATCCTTGAAACAAGGAAATATAAATTGATCAGAAGAGAAACACAAAACACAAATTTCAATATTTAGACTCGGGGAGGGAGAGGGTGCCAATTTGACCTATTCCTGGAACGGGGGGGAAAAAAATTGTACACATTGCACAGCCAATAGACATCTGCGAAGCAGGTATTTTTGAGTTTGAATCAAGGCAAATATATTTACGTGTTTTGGGCACATTGTGGAATTTGCAATGGCAAATAAAATTAATAAATTTTCTTCTAATATGGTTTAATATGAGTTACTAAATCAAATAATATCAGTATTATCAAAGTTTCGCAGACCTCTAATGAATATATAAATTTAGTTTTTACGAATTATTTACAAAATGTTTAATTGCAAACATGATTAGTATGTTTCGTCCTTAACCGATAAATTAGGTTATAATCACAAAACGACCAAAAATGAACACAGATAGGTGTGTAGTTTGACTTTAAATATATTTTTATTGGTGAAGCTTCATAAATTGTCAAATCTGGAATTTAGAATCAAAGGTGAGGAATATTCAAAGCTTCGCACCCCCCTGCCCCCCGCGGGGTCAGGGCAAAATGACGGATCAATATAAATGAGTATAAAAGCTCAACTTGTACATGAAGCAAGACACGATCATTGGTGACAACCACAGAAGGGAGAGTTTATCGAGTGGTGGTGGTGTGTCCAGAGGCAACAGTGCGCATTAGTCTTACACACGAGTGGTTCTCAACCTGGGGATCACAACACTTGTTGAGGTTATATTTAAAGGGATTATATTGAATATAAGAAGGAAGCAGTTTTTTTAGCACCGCATATTATTACTCGTTCGGGTTGTACACAGGTGGTTTTAGGTATTAGTAAGCTTATATTTAGATGAATTGTACCCACATCTGTGTGGAGAGAGAAAGAGAGAGTAGAAACCATCCTCAGTACACCCAAACTAGATTCGAACCTCGATCTCCGGGTCAGCTAGCCTGATGTGAGAGTATCGCGTTAAGCCATGCTGCCACCGCAGCGAGTTAGGAAGCAGTCTGGTAAGTTACTGCTTGGATTCCTATAGTTGAAACTCAAGTTTGACAGTCCCTTGCTGGTCTAGTTTACTGTGACAGTCTTGTGACGCTGCCAACATACCTTCCATCCTCATTGACTCTCTCTTGAGACATCTTCCTGGCAATATTATTATTATTGTTATTATTATATAAGCAATTTATAGTAATTAAATCACACACAGGGATTAACGTCACGATCGTTTGGTTTGTCGGTGACATTGGAGGTCAGCCGGGAGGAGGGTTTGATTTTTCCTGAAAGATTTCCCCCTTATCCCTGTATGCAAATAAAGGTACATTTCCTATAAATTCTACCTACCCCACAAGTGTAATTAAATGCAGACATCCCAGACGGGTAGTAATATTCAGTGTAAATAATTTAAAAAAAAACAAGATATGAACGCTTGTAGTTTATCAACGGGTCAAAGAGAGCGAATGAGGTCAAACTCCGGTGTGGAGTCCCCTCGAAACAAAGCTGCCAGAGTCGATACAGTTTAAAGGAGACTTTAATCAAAGCCGTGTCCAAACCACGGTCTCCGTCTCAAATATAAACGGGCAGTGCCGAGTTTCACACAACATTATTTTTAAAATGTTTTTAATTCTTGCATAGTGTGGGCATTTATTTGTCAAAGTCGTTCCTGTTATTACGTTTGGGCGCTCGGCCCTATACTTCGCTCGGGGCGAAGGTGGGACATGTCTGATCAGGATATAGATTGGGCAGTGTTCAACGAGCCTGACCATGTCCTGGTGTCCTCGGTTCACGAGAGCATAATGCTGCCGAGAAACCAATACAAGGTTGTCAATGAAGCGAATCCAATGATTACAACAATTTGAAGCCTGTGTGTTGATACTCACATTATGTAATGTAATATATTAAGCAGAAAAAAAAATAAAGTGAAGCAGATTTATCAAAAATGTCTGCTTGAAATATAATTGTAATACATAATTTTTTGACCTCTGCTTCGTCAATACCTGTCACTCAAACTGCCCACAGGTCGACAAAGTTCACACTAGTTTCGTTAACGTGAAGGTCAGACTATTGGAGCTCGACGGAACAATTTACAAAATAAATACAACATTCCCCAAATTTATAAGAGCTCAATAAATTACTGTTTGAAACCACTAAATCACAACACTCAGCGACGCACCACAGTACAAATAACGCCAGGTTTGTATCTCTACGAGGGCTGCACTCTACAGTTGATTGTGAACACCAGGCCTGTAACAGAGAGATAAGGGGTTAGGGAATGTAGTCACATCTAATTTTGTCTTCGCAAAAACTCTCTTTCCGCGTACCAGAAGAAACTATATTATGACGTCTTCACTAAAAACATGACTTCAAACAAGTTTACATATTTACATAACGAGGCAGTTTGTGGCTTCAGAATTTAAAAAGATCCAGAAAGGTTGCTTGGAGCAATGAGCCACTTCCGCCCGCTACCCGGTGAAGAGGAATCTTCTTCTGTGTGCTTCTCTCCCGCTTGACAGACCAAACCTCGTCGAGGAGATGAAATGGTCGACCTCACCCGAGCTCAGGCTCCTGAGCTTATGCGTGTGGTCGTGCGAGCCTCACATGTCATCGAATAGAAACGGGTGAGACTGGACCAGTAAAGCAACATCCACGTCACGTTGCATATAGACACCTGGAATATATTTGTAAGGACATCAGTGATATGGAGAAACAAGGCAAGGTGAGTCCCTCTACCTCACCATGGCGATCACTAGTCCTTATGAACACGAAAGAAAGATGGTGGTGTGCACTTCTATCGTGACTAGAGAAAGCTCAATGAAATGAAAGGTAAATATGCCACGCATGGATGACACACCCGGGGGTTCGTCAGGATCCACATAGTTCTCATCTCTCGACATCAAGTCGAGACAGCACCAGAAGATCATCACGACAGCAGACGGCCTCTACGAATTCAACACAGTGAACTATGTCCTATGTAGTGCGCCAGCTACCTTCCAACGCCTCGTGGATTTGGTGTTAACAGGTATCAAGTGGAAAACCTGCATGGTGTACCTAGATGATGTGATGAAAAACAACTTGAGGGACGTTTGTGTCAAGTTTTTACATAAATATGTGACGCTGGCCTCAGAATAAAACTTGGTAGATGTCAAATTATTCGTGACAAGATTACTTTCCTGGGGCGCAGAATACCAGCGCGAGAGAGCGCTACATAAGGTTCAATCTTGGCCCATTCCCATCACCGCGGAAGAAGTGAACGTTTTCCTTTTATCGTTGGGTGGAAGCGTTATGCTCCGCCAAACCAGAGGGCAGTCACAGGTGCAAAGAGTCCTGGTGGACAAATCCATCAGCAGGTTTGGTGTCCCTACTGAACTTCACGCCGACCAAGGAAGACATTTCAACGAGACAGTACTGTGTGAATTATTACAGATTGCAAAGATGCAAACAATAGCTCACCACGCAATGTCAGATGGCTTAGTGGAACAATTTAATCGTACATTACTGGACATTATGTCTCAATGGGTGAACGAAAACCAAAATGACTGGGGCGTAAAGTTGCCTCAACTAATGATGGCATACTGTACAAGTGTACAGGAGACCACTAAACACACCCCTTGAAGACAAGCTAGTTTACCAATCCATAGAGTGTACAGGAGACCAACGGAGCAAGTGGAGGAAGAAGTTACACCCACTTCGTATACAATGGAGCTTTGTAATCGCCTTGAATGTACATATGAAGAAGGTGCCAAAGTGTCACTATATACACCAGCAACAAGGGAAGGCTTGAATCCCAAGTTGCACAAACCATGGGAGGGTCCCTACGTCGCCGGGAAAAGATTATCGGACGAGAGGTACTGTATTCAATACACACTCAGCCCGAGATCCGCCTCGAGAAGAGGTTGAACCGTCACCGGTTGGTCAGAACAGAGTGGAAGTACAAGGCCAGTGACGGTGACAAAAGATGACACTTCTTTGGAGTGTCAAGAAACCGGAACTATTCCCACGAGTGAACGTTGGCGGCAACTCCAAAGGCTCTTCACAATAATACAGTGGACGCTAACAGAGATGAAGTACGCCGAGACCCGGCCAGAAAAAGAGCACGGACAATGCCATTTCAAGCCGGACTTAGCTGAATGAAGAAAAGTGTAAATAAACATCTTTAATTTTTAAGGTAGTTATGTTCTGTAGATATGTTGGTGTTTTACAATTAAACACGCAGGTGGGGGGGAAGGCCTCACAGTTATAACGAGACAGGACTCCCTCCTCTATGCTCGTCAAGTGACCAAGTAGTGAGAACGCTGACGATTCCCCCCCCCCCATCTCTACCCGCAAATAAAGCTGTATTTCCTCTAACTTCTACCTACCCCTCAAGTGTGATTGGATGCAGATTTCTGGATGGGTAGTAATAACAGTTACCTTGTTGTAGAATATAAAACAAGCAGGACCCTGGTGGGCACTAGCAGAACTTCCACCGGTTACCGCATTCGTTGCACATCACAAACGTGGTCATGGGTTCATCAGCGCTTCTTGTTTGGATCTGGAGAGAAAGATATTGAGTAGTGAGGAACTATGGTGTGTAGCGAGGAACTATGGTGTGTAACGAGGAACTATGGTGTGTAGCGAGGAACTACGGTGTGTAGCGAGGAACTACGGTGTGTAGCGAGGAACTACGGTGTGTAGCGAAGAACTATGGTGTGTAGCGAGGAACTACGGTGTGTAGCAAGGAACTACGGTGTGTAGCGAGGAACTATGGTGTGTAGCGAGGAACTATGCTGTGTAGCAAGGAACTATGGTGTGTAGCGAGGAACTATGGTGTGTAGTGAGGAACTATGGTGTGTAGTGAGGAACTATGGTGTGTAGTGAGGAACTATGGTGTGTAGTGAGGAACTATGGTATGTAGCGAGGAACTATGGTGTGTAGCGAGGAACTATGGTGTGTATTGAGGAACTATGGTGTGTAGCGAGGAACTATGGTGTGTAGTGAGGAACTATGGTGTGTAGCGAGGAACTATGTCGTGTAGCGAGGAACTATGGTGTGTAGTGAGGAACTATGGTGTGTAGTGAGGAACTATGGTGTGTAGCGAAGAACTATGGTGTGTAGCGAGGAACTATGGTGTGTAGCGAGGAACTATGGTGTATAGCGAGGAACTATGGTGTGTAGCGAGGAACTATGGTGTGTAGCGAGGAACTATGGTGTGTAGTGAGGAACTATGGTGTGTAGCGAGGAACTTTGGTGTGTAGCGAGGAACTATGGTGTGTAGCGAGGAACTATGGCGTGTAGCGAGGAACTATGGTGTGTAGAGAGGAACTATGGTGTGTAGCGAGGAACTATGGTGTAAAGAAGGGTCTACTCACCTGGTTGTAAGTGCAGTTCCTCTTCTTACACTTGCCACACTTGAGCAAGTCTGTTGATGTTCCCTGCACTGTGGCCAGCTGTGCATCGTCAATGGCTTCCTTCAGGAACTTGTTTCGGATAGCCTTCATCTCATCACTGGCCATCTCCTGGAATACATACAACACATACAGCCTTGTATACAGGAGTAGGTGAGAGGATAGCCTTCATCTCATCACTGGCCATCTCCTGGAATACACACAACACACACAGCCTTGTATACAGGAGTAGATGAGAGGATAGCCTTCATCTCATCACTGGCCATCTCCTGGAATACATACAACACATACAGCCTTGTATACAAGAGTAGGTGAGAGGATAGCCTTCATCTCGTCACTGGCCATCTCCTGGAATACACACAACACATACAGCCTTGTATACAGGAGTAGGTGAGAGGATAGCCTTCATCTCATCACTGGCCATCTCCTGGAATACATACAACACATACAGCCTTGTATACAGGAGTAGATGATCGGATAGCATGCCTAACTTAGAGGTCTAGAGTTTGACTCTGTCTAGTTGGAGTGGTGGTATGTTCTTCTCGCCTCTCTCCAGGCAAATGGTCTAGTGTATCTAATTGAAACACCCCTCAGCTCTCGTAACATGCTCAACTAACCTCAGCTGTCATGACAGCCAGCTTAGTAGCAGGAATGGCGCCCACTAGAAAGTTCATTCGGAACCCCGGGTTCTTGGTGTCCTTGAGGTTGGCCACCCTTGACCGCACCCTGTTCTTGTAGCGCATGTCTGTATTGCGGAACTCCTGGAAGATGGCTTCCTCCAACTCTTCGGCGAGATCCTCGGGAGACGCACACCCCTCAGGGACCTCTGGAAACACACAGACACAACCAGTGACCCTTACAATTCTCTCTCCTCGTCCCCTTTCCTTGGATTTCTAGCCCTGTGTCTCACTACCTGCTCAGGTTGACTCCATTCTTGCTCATCAGGATAAGGTGCTAGGCATGGTCAAGGCTGTATTTAGAGTAAGAATAACCCGCCTCGGTGACGTAGTTGGCTAACGCGCTAGTCGTGTTGAGCTCGACTGCTGAGGACAGGGAGATCGAGGTTCGAATCTCGGTCGGGTGAACTGGGGGTGGTTTTTCCTAAATGGTTTTCCACTCTCCCTCCACGCAAATGCGGTTTCACTTCCTCTAATTCAACCTTCCCAATTCCTAATCCATTAGAGTAATTAGTACTTAAAGCGTATAACCCGAACGGGTAGTATGACACGGTGCTAAATATTATTATTATTACTATTAGAGTAAGAATACCCTCATATACGTGGAGGTAATGTGGAAAACCACACTCGGCTTATCCAACCGAGACTCGAACTCCATTCTCCCTGTCCCTATAACGAGGGTAACACCTTGGATCACTCGAGCCCCACAGCGGGTAATATGCGAGATAGACGATGTACGGTGTTCCGAGTAGTTTAATCACCGTCCAAGTCGTGTGTTTCGAACTGTATCCAGGTTAACTGCTGGACCCGACCACCTGCTTGGGTGTCAGCGGCCGCGTGGTCCGACACGCTACTCTCCCGGTAGACTAGACCGCCAATAACAGAGAGATCAAGGTTTGAAACTCGCTCAGGTGTATGGAGGATGGTTTTTCACTCTCCCTGCACTCAAATACAGGTTATTACTAGGTGTTCTGTCTCATGACAGGTCCATTCCTGTTCTCAGTGAGCTTAGACCTCCAATGACGTCGTGCGGAAGACATGTTCCTCCTAGGGAGATAGGTACACAGCCTATAAATATAACCCCCTTGATCCTTGGTAGTTAGTACATCCCACACGGGTGGCAAGACACGAACTCGCAATGCCCCCAGTGGGGCCTTACCTCCGTCCAACTGGATAGCGTTGGCCAGCAGCTCCCGACACTTCAGGCGTACAGCGTCCGTTGTGTTGGACGAGGCGGGAGGGAACGACGTCTGTGATTTCCTGTCTCTCTCTTTCTCCTTGACGTCAGACTCCTTTGCTTTGTCTTCCTTCTCTTTGCTGGGTTTCTTGGAGGAGTTTCCGGTTTCCTTGTTGGGGGTGTTGCAGCCTGGGGACAGGCGGAAACTTTGTACAAGGACGACTCCATTTAGTCTCCGACCAAGTTTCAACATGTGACCTAAATTTAGGTATAAGTTTCAAGGCGGTTTGAAACCTTTCATCTTTAAACTTAAATATTTAACTATTCACAACTAAACATAAACATATTTAAGAAATAACGGACGTGTCCCCCCCCCCCCCCACCCCC
>CABFVX010003818.1:0-18228 GCA_902151425.1 Timema shepardi | reverse complement strand
GTTTTCCACTCTCCCTCCACGCAAATGCGGGCTCTCTTCCTCTAATTCAACCTTCCTAATTCATTAGCGTAATTAGTACTTAAAATCGTATAACCCGAACGGGTAGTAAGACGCGGTGCTAAATAATAATGAAAATATTTTATTCAAACTTTAAAAACTTTTTAAAACGTATGTTTGTTTTTAAATTATGACATAAAGTTTTAAAACTACATCGAACCAACATGTAAGTATTATTCTTCAGGAACAAAGAGAAACGAGCTAATAAAACAGTGTAGTCATGTTAAGTAGGTAACGGGGAAGGGAGCATGCCGGTGCTGAGCCGATTCCAGATAACATAACTTCCTACCCTGCGACCTAATTGGCTGCTAGGGTGTGGCACACTATTAGGGGAATTCAACTTCACGATTAGTATTCCTAAACAAAATTAACGAATTAACATAATAATCCAACACACATTTTAGATAGAGATGGTTGGCATAGCTCAACTTCATTCTGTTGGCGTCGTCCGTCAAAGATGGAATCTTTTGACACGTTTTTTTTGCATTCTCCAAGAAATGCCTTTGTACTGATGTCGGTAATGTTTGTCATTGTGGAGCGGGTGGTTAATCTTACAAGTTCTTCGACCAATCACATGACCCTACAAACCAGACTCCGGCAAGAATGTTATAAACAAAGAATCGTTCATGAACAAAATATTAGGATGTGTTTTTGTCTTCCAAACTCTTCTCCTTCGGTCGAGTGATTGACGCGGGGTAACCTAGAATGGTGGAAATAACACTTCATCTCTTTATTTTTGTTAGTGTGTGTTGCTTTAAATTTTATTTGACCAATCTGAAGTAAAGATATTGGTTTGTTTATAAGAAAAGGTTACACTAGCATTCAGAATTGTAACTGAGAATTAATATTACTTCCTCGTCCACTGTAATCAGAACGTGGAGCTAATAGCGAGTACGTGAGACACTGAGCTAAGTGGCGAGTACTCGACCCACATGTGGCGCCCTCTAGCTTACGTACTCTTAGGAACATATACAAGAACCAGGCTAAGGATAACATAAGGTGGACCGCAGTAGAAGCTCTTAAAGAGTTGTTACAAATTAAATAGCAAATCGACTCCACCTTCTCTTTCGCTCACCCTAGTTCTTGTATAAACGTTTTATTAAATATATGCCCTCTTGACTAAACACCAGGTGTATAAAACTGGCGTTTCTACGAGCAACTAAAACATCTTCATTTGCAATAACACATTTAAACGTTTTAATCTTGCCCTTTTTCTAATCGAGCCAAGTATATCTCTCCATTATGTTAACTGTCCAAAGACTGATTGGGGCAGTTTTGTTAACCCGCCAACAGATGGCAGTAAGAACATTTCAAGCTTAGCAATACTTCACCGCAGTGATTCATTTTTACTATCTGTCTCACAAACATTTGCCTTCCAGAAAATATGAGCAGTTGTTTTGTTGGTGTTATGTTCTTTTTACTTCAAATGGTTTAAATGTTTGTGTATTTATATATATATATATATTTATAATTGGTTTTATTGATATTAATGTTTTAAGTAATGTGACGTTGGCATATTGTTGACGGCCACCGCCTAGTTCCCTCCCACCTTTACATGTAAGCTGCATAACAATCACTCTGTATAGTTTTATTTAATGAAGACACACTCAACATGTCGGTCAGTTGTGAAATTAGTATTATTTTACTAGTAACCAAACTAATTAAAAGTGTCTATAAATTGTATTAAAATCAATAAACGAGTTAACTCCTGGTCGGAGAGTTAAAGCATATTTTTCATGCAATGTAACTTCTAAATTAACTGCTCGCAGGTATTATTCAGCATATATTTTTTTTAAACTTAACTGGATAAATATCAAAGTTACCCGCCTTGGTGGTCGCATGTTCTAAGGCGTCACTCCTGCGATTGACCGGACTGTTGATGGCTCTACTGAGGGTAGTTTATCCTAAACAGTGTCCCACCCATCTTTCACACAAATGCAGGTACACTTCTTATAAAGTCAACCTTATTAATCCCTAACACATTAAAGTAGTTCAATCTATTATTTCATCAGCTCGTCTCGAACTCATGTACTGGGGCAAGGAGGAGGAGGTAAACTATTTAGGGAATACCCCCCCTCGGTAGACCCGATCTCACGGTCGTCTGCAGTCTAGTTGATTGTGTGACACCTTAGACCATGCAGCCACCGAAGCAGGTGTCCCCTCTTTAACTTTGTACGTTGCTTTCACATATTCAGGAATACATTCTTGGAATATACACAACCAACAATGTATGTTAGAAATGTAAATATTTAATTGTATCGAATCTGTCCAATATTTATAAACTTGGAAGTAAAATTTAAATACTTATTGTCGATAACTACAGGAGACAACAAAACCAGTAGAGGAATTACTTTGAGCATAAAGCGAGGCACACACAACTCTCGCAGCCTGGTTTATATCATCGTGCCCTCGTCTTGAGATATATATATATATATATATATAACCTACCTGTCTCTATGGAGCAACAGAAGCTCCGTGTTTCCCAGAACAAGAGGTGATCGGATAAAATGTTCCGACAATGAAGGCAGGGGAGCCTCCCACAAGGGGCTGTCTGATGCTTCTGAGTCTGCAGAGACCACGCAAGACGGAACAAACAAGCTCCTCAAGGCCTATTTACATCCAGTTATTGCAAGATGCAATATACGAGGTGTGTTCACAAAGTATCATTTTCAAATATGGCCACAGGAGTGCTCTGGTCGTCGATGACCGCCGAGTTCCCTCGTACGTTAGCTTACCCCAGACGCCAACTCAAGAGGGCATTTGGTTTTGAATGTTTTAAAAATGTGTCAGAAAAACAGTCAGCGGGTCCTTCAAGTGTCCTAATGCCAGAAATGTGAAACCACCAGATATTCATCAGCAGATTATTGACGTTCACAGTGAGTGAGTAACGCAGGACATGGAAACGTGCCTGATGAGGCACAGAGTGGCCGCCATTCATCAGTGATGATGATTTGGTGCAAGACATCAAGAGAACAGACCGTTTAAAATATCGGCAGCTGTGTTGGTGCTGGGTGCCAACAATTCTCTAGAGATGCAAGCAGTGACGTATCTAATGAACAGGATGTTCAGAAATTGCTGTCACACTCGTTTAAGGTATGACCTTTATTATAACAATAAAATTCCGAATATGCCTCGTAGTATTAAAGATTTATATCATTTACACAACAAAACAGAACAAGATTTGTACAGCATGGGTTATTTTAGTCGGCATTTTACTAAGTGAAGCTTTGTAATTAAGAACTTTTTTTTAAGCAAAGAAGATATTTAATGTACCCCAAATGAACTATACCAGCCCACCGCAAATAACATGTCATTATTCTGAGAGGTAGTAGTCTTACCTTGACTGATTACACTATGGCCCTATCTTATAAGCTACACCATAGTGGAACAAACTTGGGTACAGCTCTTTAACATAATATTCAGTAAAAAACAGTAACACAGTGTAAATGAATTGCTAGTCTAATTTTAATAGGAAGTCTCTTATCTGAGAGCTTTTAAAGTTACTATTTCATGTAATCTGGAGCTGTCACTTTAGATCGATATTATAAATACTTATAAAATAATTTTATCAATCATTTTGTTTATTTTCAATACTAAAAAGGTGATTTGTTATTGCGACACACATTATTATTCCCACCCATTACATTCATAATAATCAATAAAAAAAATGCTTTGGCGCCCATTTTGCTGTTGAGGTGGACAAGTGGTGTGCTCGTGAGCGATGATTTCAAGATTCCAATCTTGCTTTGAAAGTAAAATTCAGGATTCACCGGTAAAAATATTAAAAGCTAATATACACAGACATGCTATACTTTTGTTGTTTGGTGTTAACTTTATTTATCAACTTAAGACAAAATAAGTGCAATTTAACATTTTGTAAATTATGTATAATAATTTGAGTAATACAATCAAATAAATTGGAGAATCAAACCTGGGACCTTTGTCTGAGCGAGCCAGTGAGTCACCCTACACTTATATCCTAAAGCAGAGTCTGTGATGGATGTGTGGATATTATCAGCAACATGTCTGTCAATAGAACAAACACAACGCACATTCCAGGCTCTTGGTCCATAACGGACTGCCTTAAAGGAGTACGGCGAGTAGAATGACCCTGAACACTAGACGAGCATTGACGCACTCGGACAAAGGTCCCAGGTGTAATATTTCAATTCATTAGAACACCACTTGGTTGTGGATGGTCCCCGTAGTTACAATCGTTCATCCCTTTCCTCCATCTTGAGTAATATCGACTCTGATGTAATAAATAAAATTATTGGCCATTGGCAAGTAAAATGTTAGATCTGCAAATAAAAGGCAATTTTCGACTAAAAACGGCATTAAAAAATATGAGTAAACTATAGTGGTATGTGAATAAAAAATTAAGGCTAAATTTCAGATTTTGTTATATTTGGAAGAAGGTACTTGAATTTTAAATATGTCTTTAGTGGAGAGAAATAATTTTCTTTGACTGGAAACTTTGATTTGGCTACAGAAATATTTCATTTTATTTGTCTGACTTAACACGCCCATGACTATCACACAGTTGATACAAAGTTTGGTTCCATTGGTTCCATGAAGGGTAGCTAACAAATTTTACCTCTACATTTCTAATGTTGCACCAACCAATGATAATAAAACTATAAAATCAATGTTATATCGAGGAGTTGGTCCGCGAGCATGAGTCACCACTGCCTACCACCCCCTCTCTTCTGACAAGCAAGGACTGTCTTCGCCGGCAAGAGCGAAACTGACATTTGGTCATCTGACAAGCTCTGAACCGATCACAGCTTTGTCAGATCTTATCCATGGCTCCCGCGTAAAAGAACCAACACACTGATATCAGCGTGCATAGCAAGACACAAGCACAGACTGCTGGGAAATTATTTTAAATAACTCGTTTAATAAAATGGTCTAAAATATCTCTTTATGAATTAAACAATTTGAATATATTGATAGTCAACTCTTTTAAGTTTGTGTTGCAAAGCATTATGGGTCAACACACGCCTGCACCAACTGAGCAGATTTTGTTTTCAATTGTTGGCAAACGTGTGACTCAAGTTTACCAAGCGCAGTACCAAGGATCGGCATCAACACAGCCCCGCTGGGGGCTTCCTTCCGTATCATTCTCATTACTACACAGAGTTAAAGGCAAGTGTATTCACAAACAGAACAAAATATTTCACTCTTAGGTCATGAAAGTAAAATAATCTTTACTTTAAAAAAACAAAACAATAAAAAATGAAATGCTACCTCAAGTCCACTTTCACATCTAATAACGGAGAACATGAATGGTCAGAATATTCAAATCTGGTTTATACAGCTGCTCAGTCTGCCTCCTGAGGGGTCACTCGACTCAATCGAGCCCAAGACGAGTCAATAAACAATCCATCCTCTGTGGTCGCTGGTTCATTGAGCAGAGCCCCGATGAGACAGAATATGAGGAAAGCTGCTTCACACTTCTAGCTGGCCTTGACCTTAGCTGGCGGTCTGAACACGCCCACTACCACCGCGTGGTCACGCTCGTACGGCTCCAACGTTATCTGCTCCTGAGGCTTCAGTTTGTCTGCCTGGAGCTTCTTCACCTCGGAGGCAAACACGGCTTCGGGCTGAGCCGTTGAGTCGATACAGGAAGCCTGCAACAGACGAGAGATTGGCTTGTGTTCAACTGGCATTAGATGAGGGTGCAGTGTTCAACTAGGATACCTTGATGGAGATGACAACTAGGATACCTTGATGGAGATGACAACCAGGATACCTTGATGGAGATGACAACTAGGATACCTTGATGGAGATGACAGTGTTCTAACTAGGATACCTTGATGGAGATGACCGTGTTCAACTAGGATACCTTGATGGAGATGACAACTAGGATACCTTGATGGAGATGACAACTAGGATACCTTGATGGAGATGACAACTAGGAGACCTTGATGGAGATGACAACTAGGATACCTTGATGGAGATGACAAAGTGTCCGTTGTTCTTGAGGAAGTAGTGTGAGTTTAGCCCCACTATCCGCGCCTGGTCGGGCTGCGCTACATCGGCAAACACGGTGTCCACCATCCCCAGCAACATACGATACTTGTGAGGGTGTCTCGCGTCCTCAATGATTGGGATTACATTGGTCCGCTTCTTGGCCATGTTGATGAGATCGCGGCCGGAGCGATGAGAAAACTCGACAGCGTAAACCAGACCATCCTGGAACAATAGTCAAACATCACTCGACCATCCTGGAACAATAGTCAAACACCACTCGACCAACCTGGAACAATAGTCAAACACCACTCGACCATCCTGGAACAATAGTCAAACATCACTCGACCATCCTGGAACAATAGTCAAACATCACTCGACCATCCTGGAACAATAGTCAATCACTCGATCAATTTGACAATGTAATTCAGACCAGTTATTACTTAATTTTCTAATCTAAGCACGGTTGTATACATTTTAAAAGGGTAGGAATCATGCAGTAGCGCCAACTGCGAGACTATCACGTCTATTCGACAACATACCATGTACATTGATCGTTGAGTGTATTATTTGCTCTCTACAGTGGGGCCAGCCCCAATAATTACTGTATAAACAACTTACCGGACCGACAATGTCAGAGACGTGTGAAACAGTGGTCCCAGAAGCTGCTCCTAGGTAGAGCACCTTGGTGCCTGGAGAAATGTGGATCTGGTCTACACCCCCCAAGATAGCTGCAGCCAACTTGGACCTGAAGGGGTTCCACACCCGGTACTCCACCTTGGTGTCTGCACCACCATCTTTCGCTGGCGTCTGGACAGTGCAATACACAGCATGGTGAGTATACTCGCTCGCGCTCAGAGGCCGAGTGAATTACTAACTCGGGTGAGTAACCTCAAGGCTGCTTGTTAATGTTGTTAGGGCCGCAATGATAGCCAGAGTGCGTGTTGTGAGGCTCACCTCGACCGTGATTCTCTTCTCACCATACACAGCCTCGCCAGGCACCATGTTTAGCGTCACCAAGACGTCTTCTTTGCCGCGCGCAATGAACACACCCTCGTGACGATGAGGCTCAATCACCACGTTCTTGCCCCCTTTGAAGCCTCCTGTCAACATGTCACGCCAATATTCAACAAACTGCTTCGAAAATAATAAGTTTCCTTCCTTGTCAACCTACATTTGACAGGTAGAATGTATTAAATTATATTGACGGCCACTGCACACCGAATGTCCCGCCCACCCACGGGTGTTGGTAATGTCTGTGACGAGCCAATTCACCCCGCTAGCGTGCACCTGCGCACGTGACAACTTACTCGCCACCAGTTTCCTTTATTTAGTCCAGTTTGGTTGAAGACGTCTTACCGACTGCCTTGGTGTGGCCGTGGAAATTGCTAGTATTTATTAACACCGCGTCTTACTACCCGTCCGGGTTATACGCTTAGGTACTAATTACACTAATGGATTAGGAATTGGGAAGATTGAATTTTAGAGGAAGTGAACCCGCATTTGCGTGGAGAGAGAGCGGAAAACCATTTAGGAGAAAACCACCCCCAGTTCACCCGACCGAGATTCGAACCTCGATCTCCCCGTCCTCAACAGTAGAGCTCAACACGAGAAGTGCGTTAGCCAACTACGCCACAGAGGCGGGTCGGGAATTGATATTTACTTATTTGTCTTTAAGAGATTAGTCGTTATTCCATCTTGTGTTGTCGTTTCAAAACAACACCCCTGTGGACATTGAGGTTATTATCCCACAACATATGTTCACAATCTTGTCCGATCATGTGCTCCATGATGGTGACTTGAAATAACAACGAATAACAAACATTGTGAGGGCCCGCGCAATACCAAGCACACCCAATACATGGAGCAGATCGACCTACTGTGCACACATATCGCTCCTCAAGTGATCAGCGCGGATATTGATGGGTTTCTCGTGCCGGTGTGAAAGGCCCTATTTAATACATAAAACTGATATTTCAAAACCTCTGTCACATCCAAAGACTGTAATGTGTGATGGCCTTGACAAGTGAAGTGTTCTTACCTGCGCCGCCTCCTCGGCCACGACCACCCCCTCTCCCGCCGCCTCTTCCACCGCGTCCACCGAACCCTCCAGGGCTGCGACCAAACCCACCCCTTCCCCTTCCTCTGTCGCCAAATCCTCCCCTGCTCCCCCCTCTGTCCCCAAACCCTCCTCTGCTCCCCCCTCTACCTCCTCCACGGCCCCTGAACCCTCCCCCCCTGTCTCCACCGCCCCGGCCTCCGAAACCACCTCGGCCGCCGCCCCCTCGCCCGAAACTGCCCCCCCTGCCTCCGCCGCCACCACGGGGACTGAAGTCTGAAACACAGAATGAACCCAATTATTGTTTAAACTTTAACAAGCAAATGACTACTAGACCGCCGTCATCTGAGCTTAAATAATTCTCGGCAACAGAGTATTTAAAAAATAAAAATTGTAGGGGTTAAAACATTAGGTTTCATGAATCTAGTCTTGTTATAAGTGAAAACACCTGTAAACATAGTGTTAATAATATATTTGCAAGGAAAACAACATTTGGTTTAAGCAGCGACAACATAAAAGGTTTTTACTAATGCAAGCCACGTGCAAATAGTCTGGCAGTATGAGACCGGCCAATATTTACACGTTTTAACAAAAATTACAATCTTAAATAGTTATAAATCAATCTATATTGGTAACGTCACTTTGCTTACCCATTTAAGATGTCGAAAGCAATATATTTTCAAACTTTAACAATTTTATACTTTACGTACGGCACGCGGTAAAAACAAGAATATTGAATATTTACTAGTTTATCTCACTAAAACAACGCGTCCTTCAACATACCAATAGATAACAAGAAATGTTACTAATTTATTCTGGCGCTAGTAATAAAAAAAAAGATTGATAGGATACTTTATTTAACCTTCTAGTAAACCGATTTTTATGTACATAAAATAGTCTATATTAGGTATATTCATGTATCTTATAGTCAGAAAATGTATTTTGCTTATTTTGTTTCACATTTTTTAAGCTAGTATTGGTAGGATATTAAATTACATCTATCTATTATAAATTGGAAATAGTGTGCGACTAGATAAGGTTCTCCTGTATCAAAGTTTGCTAAAAGTTTCTTCATACTGTATAGATTTAGTTTGTCCAGTTGGTCATTATATGTAGAGAATTAACTTTTATATTTTTGTGTATTCACTCTATTGTTATTTTCTATTCGAAATTGTTAACTTGGATAGTAAATAAAAGTATAATAAATCTTAGGATAGTATAGAGAGCGTTTCATTCTTGAATTGAAATAGTTTATTTCTGAACGATCAATTTTTCTTTGATCTAAGTTAGGTCTTACCATCTCACACCTAGATCCATAAACACACTTTTAACCTGCCAGCACATATATTTTGTTAACATATAGTTAATTCAGACTCAAGCCAATAAGTCAAGTGTCTGCTGTGAACGTATTTTCTCTGCCATGCTGGAAGTGACATGTAACGATCGTCTCGGCAAGAAGGTTCGTGTCAAGTGTAACGGTGACGACACGATAGGAGACCTCAAGAAGCTGATAGCAGCCCAGACAGGCACGCGCTGGGACAAGATTGTCCTCAAGAAGTGGTACACCATCTTCAAGGATCACATCAAACTTCAGGACTGTATCCTTTACATCCATACAATTATATAAAATAAGGCCTTGTCTTCGGGAGCCAAACACACATGAAAGTTGCATTAATGTTGATTTAAAGAGAGGAACTCATTTTTTTATGGTGTCGTAATTATTTTTAGGGTTGGAGAACGTTTACGCTGGCTTTAAATAAAATACGTTATTACAACAACAACAAAACTAACTTGCTGCATTATTAATTACAAAATACACAACAAAAGTTAGTCATTAAAACATTTGAATGGTTAGTTGAATCATTAATTAATTAATTAATTAATTAAAATGTATATTAAGGTAGATTATACAATGAAACCTCTACATGGAAATAATTAGTCACTAAATGTATTAAGCCATTCAAAATTTTATATATATTGAATTTTAATAGATTTTGGAAGGTTGGATTAAGCTCGGTTTATTAATTTTTTATCATAAACACAAAAGATTATGTTTATATAATTATTATTAGCCTAATTTAAATAGATATATGGGCTTATCAAGAATATGATGAAACAGTATCCTGTGAAATAGGCAAGTTGGGAAATATTTTCTAAATTACAGTATTAATTAGGCCAGGTCTAAATAATTTCAGTATATAGATGGCTGACATTTTTTGTGTTTAATATTAGGCTAATTAATAGGCCTATATTCTGAGGAAGTCTGATAAAATCCACACACACTGAAAAATAGTTGAATGTTGGCACAAAAGAGCACACTTACGGCACCACGGAAAGGCGTGTTTAAGAAGGAGCCACCAGGAAGCTCTGGCTGTCCACGAAATGATGACAAGATGGGGCGGACATCTTTGTTCTTCCTTGTAAACATGATCGGATCTGTCCTTGACCTGCCCAATGTTATGATGAAGATAACCACCAAGTTGTTTTGAGTCGGAGACTGGTCTTCTTTGTAGCCTAACGTTATTCACACCAGGCATTGGGACATAGGTACACGGATATTTGTGGTTCGGTGGCTACAGACAGGAAGTCGAGGACCGTAATGAGAAAATGCACTTTTTATGGCTCTCCCGGAAGCACAAGTTGGTGGTACACTGTTGGTTTTTGGGACCCTTGAATCCTTTACGATATTCAGTATTCGAGATAATTTCGGTTTCGAAACTCAAATCCTTAAAAAAAAATTAATTTCTTAGAGCTCCAATAGGCCCACAGATTATTGCTATTCAGTACCAACTATATAATAATAATTATAGGGTGGACTAAACAACCAGACCCCAGACCAGTAATTTAACACTTAACTGAATGTATGAATGCTATAATGAATGGATTAATGTATAAAAAAGAATGCTAACATTTTGTTACTATTTCTATTTTATATTATTCCATTATATTTATATTTCCTTTGAGGTTCATGATTTTCTCCAAGATTCGAACCCAGTTTCGTAAAATATTTTGAACCCAACTCTAATTAATACTTCTCTAGTTTTGACGCCAGCATTTTATCAATGTTATAAACATAAAAATCTTTATACTCACCAAATTAATAATAATAATAATAATAATAATTAACATCGCGTCTTACTGCCTGTTCGGGTTGTACGCTTAAGTAATAATTACGCTAATGGGTTAAGAATTGGGGAGGTTGAATTAGAGGAAGTGAAACCGCATTTGTGTGGTGGGAGAGTGGAAAACTATTTAGGAAAAACCACCCCCGATTCACCTGAGCGAAATTCAAACCTCGATCTCCCTGTTCTCTGCAGACTAGCTCAACACGAAACTAGCGCGTCAGCTAACTACACCACCTAGGCGGGTTTTACTCGCCAGGAAAAGTGAGGAATGTTGTCTAAGATGATCTCACCCTTTAGTTGTAGTGTGTGGGTTCCCAGCATCCACTTCCAACGCACACTAACACGATCACCCCTGATCACCATATGTCACTAGAGACCGTGTTATCATCGCCATATGTCACTAGAGACCGTGTTATCATCGCCATATCTCACTAGAGACCATGTTATCATCGCCATATGTCACTAGATACCATGTTATCGTCACCATATGTCACTAGAGACCGTGTTATCATCACCATATCTCACTAGAGACCGTGTTATCATCACCATATGTCACTAGAGACCGTGTTATCATCGCCATATGTCACTAGAGACCGTGTTATCATCACCATATCTCACTAGATACCATGTTATCATCGCCATATGTCACTAGATACCATGTTATCATCACCATATGTCACTAGAGACCGTGTTATCATCACCATATGTCACTAGAGACCGTGTTATCATCACCATATGTCACTAGAGACCGTGTGTTCCTTGACTAGTACCCCAGACGAGATCCACGATGGAATGAACCTGGAGCTGTACTACCAGTGACAGAGTGGACTAACTCATCAGAGCAGCGCAGCATTGACCTGGTACACACGCAAACGGAGGCCGCAACTGCCCCAAGATCAGGGAATGATGTCAACATTATCAGAGCAAACCCTGGAAAGTCAGGGAAATTTTACAAAAAAACTGTTATTTTCAGATATTCCTGCGATAGATTTTCAAAAATAAAGAATCCGAACACGAGCCATTGTGAACTAGGCTTATTAGTTTTAAATCTCCAATTGATGTGAGTTCGTCAAGTACCTACATGGACATATGTGTAATTAATAATTCTTGTGTCAAGATCTGCACCAGTTTGGTAGCAAGGCTTTGTTTTAGAGTTCTCATTGGTAGGCTACTGCTTATTGGTCGTTGAGAACCAATTATAATCATAGTATGAACTCAACAACCAGGCCCCAGATTAGTATTTTAACAAGTACTGAATGTATGAATGGATTGTAAGAAATATTGTTAACATTTAGTAACTATTTGTGTTTTATAATATTCCATTATATTTATATTGCTCTGGGGTTCATTTTTTTTCCCCCCAATATTTTAATTGTAAGGTAGTGGATTGAACCCAACTATAATTTCTAAAGTAGAAACTATTACATCTGATAATTGAGACGGTCGGGGAAAAGACACAATAACCCTCATTGAGTTAGATGGGATATTTTCAACATTTAAACGTCTTAAAATCGTGAAATCTAGTTATAAAAAATAAGTAAAATATCGATGGATATTAGTTATCCTAAAAGTTGTCGCTTGGTTATAAAAACCACTTTTGGTTCAAGTGGTTTGCAACCAGAAATCAGTGCTAACATATTTTGTCGTAAAATGAGGGCTATCATGTTTTTGCCCCGACTCCCTTGATTTTGGTAGAAACTTGTTTAACTGTTTGGAGCAGACTTGTCCAAATCAGTTTATAAAAAAGGAAAAAAATGTTCAGGGGCCTCATTTAACTGCAATCTGGTTAACATATTTACTTAAAGCTCCAACTTGAGTTTATTTTTATGATAAAATAAAGTATGTCTACTAAGATTGAATTAATTAGCAACAGGGTGGCCAATGCCAGGGAAAATAATGAAAACCTGGGGAGTTTAAAACTGTCCAGGGAGTTCTATGCCGACTTTTAGTTTTGAGTGTATTTCAAAAAATAGGTAGCGCTAATTATTATTTATAACAAATTGACTATTTTGATTTTTTTCTAAACATCTCATTAAGAACTTTACTCAGGGAAATTTATATTTCTGGATCAGGGAATTCTATTTGTGAAATTTGGTGGCCATGCTTTGTTCTACAGAGAAATGATTGTAGTTTGGATCAAGAATTTTTGAATTAAATTTGCACATCTTTGAAAGGTTAAAATTTTGTTTTTGATTTGAAATGTTGTTTTTCTACAATATTTATAAATATAAAAATGTAGCCGCGTTGTATGTCGTTCGATCATTAGGTCAGTAGGACATGCACGATAGAAGTGTTTGGTTTGGTTTTCATTTATTTAATAAAAATTATCTACATATGAATACATAGAACACTTGACACGAGTATGTTGGTCAGCGGTGACATGTGAGGAAACTAGCGAGACAGCTCCATGCTTGATCAGCACATGTGTACACAACCAGATAAACCACGGCACATGAGCGCACGTAGCGTTATAATAAACACAATTAAATTAAACTTGACGCAACAGTAAATATGATCAGCTGCTATAGTGTTGCATATTCGATATGATTGTTTGTTATTGATAGCGTTGGGCGCAATATAATAATAAACAACTTAAAACATTTCACAGATGATAGAAACATACTCTGGGTTGTTTCCAGATGTTCACTTGTTTAGAGTGCTGTTGTTTGTAGCACAATTCTAGGATGTTTCCAACAATATCACGAAGTAATTCGAGTGTTTGCTGTTAATTGCGCAGTAACTAAACATAACGAGCGCCCAAAGTGAGTTCACCAACGCGCTGGTTCATAAATTAGAGACAAAATGATCTTGAACCGTCAATAATTTCTACAGCTCTCTGAGGAAATCAGGTTTTCAATTTCCAAGGCAAGTTTTATTATATTTCGAAGAGGGATAGGAATGAACACAATGAACACACACTACACTGCTTCCACTGGACAGAGGGTTGCCTCTTTGATAAAATCAACTGCTACCGACCTAGGTTTCGTTCTATTGGAACTCGTAAGGTGGGGAGTGGAGAGAGTGCATCACAACCTACTAGAAGAGGAAACCAAACATACCTCTCTGTCCATTGGGAGCAGTGTAGCGTGTGGACTTTGGTAAGAGCCATGTTGAGTTGTTCAATATGATAACATAATATTTATACAAACCAATGTTTAAAACCCCGGGTTATTAAAATGATGATTCCAACAAGCTTTTTTTCATCACAGAAATAATTAACCCACTCTACTTGGATACAACTCTGGGTTCAGAGTCTGAAAGAGACACATTCTGGTTGGAATATTTCAAATGTTTAGAGAGAATAAGTGGATCTTACACAAACTACAATATTACACAACTTTGATATGGCACAAAAAATAATACACAACATGAAAAATATATTAATATAAGTAACATTTATAAACTATGAATACATATTAACAAATATATATGATAAGTATTCCAACAAATGACTCAATCCTGTGAGCACGGCGCACCTCTGTAAAACATTTGGTACACAACTATGTTGGCAGGGCATTGCATTCTAAGAGTGCACTAATGTCCGACACGTGCGCTAAGGAGACCTGTATATTGCACACCGACACTAGAACTATCCCTCTGCCAATCAAACACGAGAGACACAGATAAAACCAACCAGACTTTCGCACATTTTATCTTTTCCTGACAACAATATTAGGTGTGTCAAGTCCACTTTTTAAACTAAAAGCAAATTCTGATTGAATATATGAACTATTCTTGAAGCTGAAACAAAGTTTTTATATTGTGTGTTCATTGTTTTATATCGGGGAAATGTTTATTTACCAGAATATAACTTTATACACTAAGGTATTATAGAAAATGTTTGTGATAGTTTATCCCAATTTTTTTTAAATAAAATAACTGCTCTGAACAGCAAAAATTTAACACAAATTGAATATTTTAGCCGTCGATGTTTTAATTTCCGAAATTTCATAATTACTAAAAGTTGGATTTTTTTTTCAAGCAAAGTCGAAATCGAAGTTTCGAGGCTTCACACCGCTCTAAAATTCTAGCTTCTAATATTAAAAAATTGTTGTTTCTAATTAAAGTCAAATGAATCTAGATCTACAGCCTTTAAATTTAACCTTATTTATGAAATGTTTGGGTGGTCGAACATTTAAACCAGAAGTAGAAGAGACAGTGGTGCCACCAGTTTAACATTGTCGACAAGAGTTGATTAATGTTTAAATAATGTTTATCTTGAATCAGAATAACTTGGCGAAGCTATAACTATGAAAGCTTGATGAAGGTCGCTGCGGGGTCTACTTCCCCAACCTCAGAGTAACGTGAACTTTAGGTTAAGTGGTTGGTGAGGGTGACGTGTCGAGTCACGGGCAGGAGTATTAGTGCGGGCGAGTGAATTGACCGTCGGCGGTGGTATGCCTGCGCGCGGGGGATGGCACGGGTGAGCACGGGGACTCCCTTTTGTTGCGGTTGTTGAGGAAATCTCGGATGTGCTGCACGATCAGGTCGATAGCGACTGCAACACACAACATACAATCGTGTTAGTGACCCTCGGCAGTCGTCGAAACAACACTTTGTAAACATTCACATATTAAAACTTAGCCGCTATCTTGCCAGATCAAATCCGCCCCGTAATTATCTAATGTAATTAAAATAAGCAGCAGCATATTTGCTAAACATTTACAGAGTCGTGAGTTTATAATTGTGATATTCTGAGTGCCAGGGAAGGAGCCACCATGATAGGAGAGTTAGGTCACGCTGGGATAGAAAAATTAATTCATCTCTTAATTTGTTCACACTTCCATCTTCTCATCACTTTAAAAAAACAGTTTCAACCTATTTTCAATTTTCACAGATATTCCTTNCCCCCCCCCCCCCCTCCCCCCAAACTGAATTATATTTTAAAAGTTTAAGAGTTACTGAAACTTGTAGTGTTGGCTTCCTTCTATATCACTTGCGGTACATTTAACAGCGTCTCCAGTCCGTCATTAGGTAAGTATTCGTTTGACCACGTCGCACAACTCTGATCCTTAGCGCAATCATACAGGGGAAACCATTTAGAGAACTCTAATTTCCTTTCAACAACTGGTACAGTCAAGTTTTAATTGGTGGCCCGTAGACAAGTAGGTATTCGTGTTGCGGTGCTTAACATTTCCCAAACCCAACACACATTTGGGGCCCACCGAGGTTTTAAGGCATAATATGGATAGTTCCAGGTGGGTGAGATCTAGAATACTTCGAACTAGCAGAGACAGGAAGTTGTGAGTTAAACAACACTCGTAAGGAGCTATCGACTGTATAATAGGAACAGATGCTGTAAATAAACCAAACACTTTCAACACTGGAAACAATGCGTTAACATTACTGAAGTTATAACTCACTGTTGTAGTTGTGAACACCCAAAGGGGTAGGGGGGGACAGTTCGTTGAAACTCCTCATCAACCCCCTCCATGTCGCAACACACAACCAGACCACAAACATTTGTTTAGTGTTGACCAGCTCACATTTAACAGAGACTTGACAGGTCATGTGACATGAACAACTTGCGCTACAAAGGTTCTACTTGGAGATTATCTAAGTTTGTATTGGTCAGTGTGTTGTAGTAATAAAACCATACGAGAGGATAATTGCACACCATTTATTATCATAAACACATTTGTACAGTTTCACTTGGAGACAGCAATACAGCACAGGTAACAACATCTCATTGGCCAGCAAACGGGAGTCAAAACTTTCACAACTTGTGACAATAACTGTTTGGGGGTTTCTCTTATACATTGTTTACAAAAGGCTGCCTCCTCTTCATTAATTAATATGGCGAACCAGACGGAATGAACGAACGCGGTTGATGACGTGGTGCTCATGCACACATGTTTACAAAATAAAAATTGTTTGTTTATTTAGGTGGCCAGTAATAACAAGATACAAGTATGAACTATAATATTTCTAGTTGTCACAACTGTAAAACAAAAAAAAAACAGTTTTATTAATACTTTTTGTTGTTTCGAGTAGTTAGGAAAAAGCCTTGGAGACATCTGGTAGTTGTCAGTTAACACCTCTCACTGGTTACGCAATACATTTCCCTCTACGTGTTGCAAGAAAAGCTAAAAACATCACACTTTGTGACCTATAGATGTGATTACTGTTTGCTTAGGAGGGTGTGTGACCACCTATCAACAAGGCACTGTGAGGATACTAAGGCACCGTGCAAGGGGATGTGTGGCTACTGTCGATGGTAGTCGTAACACGTGGCTACTGTCGATGGTAGTCGTAACATCTGGTTACTGTCGATGGTAGTCGTAACATCTGGTTACTGTCGATGGTAGTCGTAACATCTGGTTACTGTCGATGGTAGTCGTAACACGTGGCTACTGTCGATGGTAGTCGTAACATGTGGCTACTGTTGATGGTAGTCGTAACATCTGGTTACTGTCGATGGTAGTCGTAACATGTGGCTAATGTCGATGGTAGTCGTAACATCTGGTTACTGTCGATGATAGTCGTAACACGTGGCTACTGTCGATGGTAGTCGTAACATGTGGCTACTGTCGATGGTAGTCGTAAAACCTGGTTACTGTCGATGATAGTCGTAACACGTGGCTACTGTCGATGGTAGTCGTAACACGTGGCTACTGCCGATGGTAGTCGTAACACGTGGCTACTGCCGATGGTAGTCGTAACACGTGGCTACTGCCGATGGTAGTCGTAACACGTGGCTACTGCCGATGGTAGTCGTAACACGTGGCTACTGTCGATGGTAGTCGTAACATGTGTTTCTCGAAGTTTGTTGTTTGTCTCTAATCGAGTATCTGCTTTAGTCACTTAATTCCAAAATAAATTATGTTTGAGTGACCCTGTGATCCTAATTATGTTTGAGTGATCCTGCTATCCTAATTATGTTTGAGTGACCCTGCTATCCTAATTATGTTTGAGTGACCCTGCGATTCTAATTATGTTTGAGTGACCCTGCTATCCTAATTATGTTTGAGTGACCCTGCTATCCTAATTATGTTTGAGTGACCCTGCTATCCT
>CABFVX010003817.1:0-18064 GCA_902151425.1 Timema shepardi | reverse complement strand
CCGGGGTTCAATCCTCGGTCCCGGCACAGATTTATCTGATTACCAAACCCTTCCTTCACCTCTGACAAGACATCTTGTGAATGTGAGGAATGCCAGGCCTCCACCGTGGTTCGGATCCCACGTTAAACTGTAGGTCCTCCATTTCATCTCACAATCACCCTACCATTACACATTAGCGTAAGTGCGTATAACCCGAACGGGTAGTAAGACGCGGTGCTAATAATAATAATAATAATAATCCTAGTGTAAGTGACGGGTGTGTTGCAGTACACGGTCCACCCTGACGGGAGTATCACCTTTTCCTGTCAACACGGTCCCGAGGAGTGTCAGGGTAGCATGGTCCACGCATGCGCAGTCTACCACATGTACTACGACCACGTGCTCCGGCTGGACTTTGTCCAGTGCGCCATGAAGGAGGTCCGACCCGACCAGGCGGGGCCCGAGGTGAGGACTGGCGTCGTCTGGCTCTGAACTGGTGTACCTGCTACGAGCCTAGGGATCCCGGGCTCGACTCTCGGCTGGTACCTTGGGTATTCTTTCCCGAAAGGGGAATTTCCCAAATGGTCACCAAGGGTTTGTTAGTTGGGCTTAAGTTAGGTTTAAGTGTTTCCACTGGTTCCACACCCTCACACTATCACTCACACTATTCCCTAATACTCACTATCTCCCTCATACTCACTATCACCCTCATACTCACTATCACCCTCATACTCACTATCACCCTCATCTATTGGAAAGGATGTACGGTACATCAGTACTAGGGACGGGCTAATCTTCCCACTACCAGGCTACGAGGGATGTAGGTAACACAGACTCTATCTTCACTAGTAATTGTATGGTAGTCCCTCTGACTCTGTTAGCATTGATGACCTTGTGTTGTTCCAGTGCGCCAAGCAGTTGGGTCTCAACTACCGGCCGATAGAGGAGTGCGTGTCTGGACAACTCGGGACCGACATCTTGGCCTTCTTCGGGGACAGGACTCGTAGCTTGGAGCCTCAACTCACCTTCATACCCAGCGTCGTCATAGATGGGGTGAGAATCTTCTCAGTCACTCACTGGTTGTTGTGCCCTTCTCAGTCACTCACTGGCTGTTGTGCTCTTCACAATCACTCACTATCTGTTGTGCCCTTCTCAGTCACTCACTGGCTGTCTGTTGTGCTCTCCACAATCACTCATTGTCTGTTGTGCCCTTCTCAGTCACTCAATGGCTGTTGTGCTCTTCACAATCACTCACTATCTGTTGTGCCCTTCTCAGTCACTCAATGTCTGTTGTGCTCTTCACAATCACTCACTGTTCTGTTGTGCCCTTCACAATCACTCACTGTCTGTTGTGCTCTTCACAATCACTCACTGTCTGTTGTGCCCTTCACAATCACTCACTGGCTGCTGTGCTCTTCACTATTCTGTGCTTTTAAATACCGGAAAGTGGTCAATGGTCTGGATTTAAAAGCCAGAAGACAAGTTTTAGGCATTAGGTTCATGAAAACACGAGCGACTCAACTTCAAACCAACAACCTTTACGGGAATCGAACCAGAGTACCTGCGAGTGGCGCCTCTAGCATTAGACCGGGGTGACAGTTCTCTATCAACATTCACGAAACACTTCTCACGTTGATCGGAAGACCTCATCAACCGTTGATATGAGAGAGTGTGTTGTTTGTTTGAAACGACCCGGGTAGCTCATCTGGTGGAGGGTTGGTGTCTTGTCCGCAGGTGTTCAACCCGGACGTTCAACAGGAGTCGCTGAGAGACTTCCGGTTGGTGCTGGACCAGAGAGTGAGGGCCAAGAGGGGAGGTCCCGACTTCGACATGTGGGACTACAGCTCTTACTACAAGTGTCTCAACTACTACTATGACTACTACTACGGCAACTATCTGGGGGGTGACGGGGGTAGCAGCTACTGTGGAGGTTACTCCTGTTGAGGGTCATTCGCACAATGGACTGACCCTTTTCTGCGGGCCCTACAAGGGACAGAACCCAACAGCTGTCAGATAAGGAGGTTCTTCCTATACTTCAGTAAACACGTTTATTTAAAATTTCTCCAAATTGTTATTTTAAAAAGTTCTTAAATATCTGCCACGAGTCTCCTTGAATTCGGACAATCTCTTTTTAAATGCCGATAAAAAAAATGTCTGATTAACTGCCACTCCAACTTGGAACAATACTTGTTTTTCATTCTTCTAATATTGTTGGAGGGGTATTTATAGGACATGGAAATAATATATAAAGTTTTATAAAATAAGCATATATATATTTTTTGTGTTCATGCTACAAATTTTCTTATAATCATATAAATACCACTATAAGAATATTGACATATTTATTTACAAAAAGAAATATAAAAATAAATAATAATACATTTTGTAATAAAGTTTGCCCGTAATTTTATTATATATTTACCTTTATCACCCCCCCCCTAATACACCTATGTTGAATTTCATGAAAATATACTACCATCGTGACGAGACCTGTACACGATAGATGGACCTTGTATTGGCCCTTATGGGCATTCCATCATGCCCGTGGGCATTTCACGGTATTAACTGACTTAAAATAATATTGCACAACCCTTGAGTTATAACCATCATTATCTCCCACACATATAAATAATAATTGCACACATCTTATGGAACAGTTAATAGATAGATAGATATACCTAGTTGCGAAGTTAGTCAAGGTTTGTATCAAATTAAAGGACACATGTGTATGTATATGACCCCTGATTTTTATAGCAAGTCCACTTTTGACCACACACACATTGATCGAGAGTTACTAACCTTTGGTATTATAGAAATATGTTTTTATTGGTTTTATTATAAAGTTTAGCTAAAAAGTTATCAAAAGCTTCCGATAATACTTCTTTTTGGATTACAGTAAAATGTATCCTTACACTACTATCAGACGGTCTAAGAATTTAAATGCAGTTGTAAGATCGAGATGGTATGGTCATGTAATGAGAGTGGAGATGAAAATGATGGAGATTAATTATGAGGGGGAAAATACCGCGAGGGAGACTAAGAAAGAGACGAGAAGAGCAGATAACAGAAAGTGTGCAAGTGAGAGGAGAGGACTGAAAGCAATAAAAATATGTTGGAAATAGAGAGAAAGAGGGCGGAATTTTACTAAGCTGACCCAGTTTGAAACAGTTGATGATGATGATGTAATATATTTATTTCTGTTGTGGTGGTAACACGAGTTCCAAGTTTTCAAATTACGGGCTTACTATTAAAATCAGACTCTATATATTATATCTTTGTTCCTGAAAACAAACACATATTTATTTGATCATATTTAATATGTGTTTTTTTAAAATATTAATTTAGTTATCTTCTAGTAAGAGAAATATTATTCAAGTGGAGTTCCCATTGTATGTTTATTTACTAACGCTCAACGCTATTTAAGTGCTACCAATAGTAGTAACGCAATTTTCTTGCGGTAAGAAGTCTTAAAATGATTATTAGTCCATTAATAATAATTTATATAAATTGTAACACGTCATCTGACCTTACAAACAAAGGCCAATCGACGGGAAATCCCCACAACTGTTTGTTATTCATATGGCACTTAAAAAACATAATAATACAATTATTGCCAAATTGATACCTAGTATCGAATTTTTTTGGTATCTCACAAAAATTAATAAAAAATAATAATATGCCTGCACAAATGAGCAACTTTACATCGAAGATTAAAATAATTAAAGAAATAAGTCTTCTGAGAAAGAAAGGTAACTATTTGTTGTTAAATATGTTGTATACTAATTTAACGATTTCGTTGACAATTGCCCTAAAAGAACGTTTAATTAGTTGTTTTAAATCAAGGAGTTAATTTGGACCTGAACTACAATTTTTCAAAATTCAAAACAATACAATGAATAGTCAAACTTTTACATGAAAATAGAAACAATTATAAACTACCTATTATATTTACACACACATAATATAGTATATCCCCATTTTTCTTTAATTGGGGACAATTTTTTAATAAATTAGATTACACCAAAGCTTGGGAACAATTTCTTCAGAAATTTTGATTTCTTAAACTCTAATAAATAATCGGTTTTCCGCAGACTGCAAGTATTTTATAGCAGTGATGTAAGCTAATTTATTAATACAATTTTTTTTTAAAATGCAAATAAAAAACGTGAATATTTTAGTTCATAGTGTTTTTGTTGTGAAGATAAATATTCATAAAAAACACAATCAAGACTTTATTCAGTCTTATCGCCATGTTTTATAAAAGTGAACAGGAGATTTTTTTTGCTGAATTAAACAAAAATTCAGAGTTGCAAAAATCTTGATGAAATTTGGAAGAAGTTATAGGATAGGTGGATAGAAACATATAAAAGGGAATGGAATTTTTTTTAATGTATCATCCAATTTAATTATATATATAAATATATCATCCAATTTAATTATATATATATATATATATTTCTAATGTTGCACGCTGTCCGTGTGGTAATCAAACAACCAAACCCTGTTTTAAGAACCAACGGAAATATAAAACCATCCCCAGAAATTCTCACAAGTAAACTTTAGCCCCCTACATTGTTCATGCGCCAAATGAACCTAAGACTGAGTTTATATTCATACGTAAGGCATAGCGAATAGCGCATGAAACAGATCTAGCTTAGCATGCGTTGTACATGGAGTTAAGCGTATAAGCATAACCATCTTTGTATCGGACAATGAAAATGTGAAGGAAGATACGCTCTAGATAATTAATTAAACGACCGTGAATTCTTTAGAGCCCTTATTTAGCACTCCAGAGACAAATTAGATATTCAATTTAAGTTAAACTTTAAACTTTACGTTTTATTGCATAATTATGCACTGTGCGCTATGCACTAAATACTATTAGTTATGTGTTATATATGAATATAAACTTAACCTAATACATCAAGTACGCCAAGTCAGCGAATAAAACTAACTGATGTGTATTTAAACCCACTAGGATTTTCTTCTTTTTTTATATAAAATACATATTTCTAACAACCATTAGTAAAACAACTTTACAGTTAAAAGATAATCTATTCCTTGTGGAGAGATGAACTTGACAGAGGTTAGAAGACTGTTACGATCCGACCACGCCACTGCTTCCTGGTGGTGAAATAAAGAACTGATCTGGCAGCATCGATGGCTCGTATTTGTTCAGTTTATAGCGACATGTTATAATTATATCCAACCAATCCAGCCAATCTAAGGAGACCTACTAGCGTTGCATCATTTTCGGGGAAGTCTAATATACCCCTGCACACATAATAAGGTGGTCTTCATGTTTTTGACTGTTATAATCATACATTTTATCAGAACAGAAACTGGTACTTGCAATTTTTTTTTCTGAATAAACCTCTCAACAGGTTACGAGCTAGTACTGTTCTCACTTAAGTCTTAAGGTAAGTACAATGAAAATTAAAAGGAGACAAGCTTGGTTTTTGTGTTTTAGAAAAAAATATAGATTACTTTATAATTCAGGCGAACCTTAAAATATAAAAATGTTAATATTTTATTTCTGGTATAATAGTGAATGTCTAATAATGTATTTAAATATATTTTACTATAAATACATATTTAGTTTATTTAAAATTTGTAATCCATTAATGAGGTATTAGAAACTAGGGACAGATATTAACTAGAGACCATTGATTTTTAAAGGGGATTCCCGAGTTTAAAGCTCGACTTATGATTGGCATTAGCGAGTGTATATGAAATTGACATTTTTTTTGTGTGAGTCTCCTTAAAAATCAAAATCCAAGTTTACTCCCATGACAGCAGGGTTCATGGAAAAAGTATCAATTCTTTTCTAATCTAGATATTTCGATCAATTATACATGATATTTTTACTAATATGAATAACACCCCAAAAAATCAATAATTTGTTTGTAATGGTATAATTTTAACTCCGCACTCTTGATAGCCTGATTAAATGTTTTTGGTTCTTCATTTGTAAATAAATTAGACGTATTATTAATATTATTTGATTAATATTAAAAATGCTAAAAATTATATCATTACCGGCAAGTTTTGTTTATTGTTTCTCGATAAGTTCACTACGTTTGAACTGAAAGTTAGCAGACTAACCTTGACGTATTTTACTATGACCAAATCTTAAAAACTGTACCATAGTGTAAATTTGTAAGGTAAGCTTGCTACATTACAGGGTTAACTTAGGGCACTTACAAAATAATTTAAATCATATCTTTCGGATAGAAACTGTCTGCATTCTAGTTCAATAAAAAATACAGTAACTGTTACTTTCTTCCGACGACAGAAATGAGTAAAGTATCGAGACTTTGCCTTCGACAAACAAATCCCTAATGACAGGTACCAATTAACCGGCGAGCCCTCGAGGCCTCTTGCGCGTAGTTCCTTTAACTTGTCACGAGAGAGCAGTGCGACACCCTCCTCTCGCTTGGCCGGCGGCCCATGATGTTGACGGGCGCGGTCTGAGGGACCTGCGGGTCACACACCTTGTGGACGCCGCTGCCGACCGAGCTGTTGCGCTGGTGTCGTCTCCGAGATGGCGGCTGGTTACCCCCTCTTCTGGCTATGGTGGCGGTGTGGAGCTCGGTCACCACCCCGGCCGCCACCGCCGCGCTCTGCTTCCTTTGCAAGGACTTGAGCGAGTCCTCGTAGCTGCCGCTGTGCAAGTACTCTTATTATTATTATTATTATTATTATTATTATTATTATTATTAGCACCGCGTCTTACTACCCGTTCGGGTTATACGCTTTAAGTACTAATTACTCTAATGGATTAGGAATTGGGAAGTTTCAATTAGAGGAAGTGAACCCGCATTTGCGTGGATGGAGAGTGTAAACCCATTTAGGAAAAACCACCCCCAGTTCACCCGACCGAGATTCGAACCTCGATCTCCCCCGTCCTCAGCAGTCGAGCTCAACACGAGAAGCGCGTTAGCCAACTACGAGCCACCGAGGCGGGTCATTTACATTATTACAAAATATTTCCATTGAGTAGCTGCAACGCACTAATGTAATAATTTAAACGTGTCATAAGGGTCGCTGTGACCAGAGTCGTACTCACTTGCTACTGTCTCCGGAGGAGGGACTCGTGGAGTGCCCGCACACACATCTGCCGTGGTCGGCGATACCAGAGTCCTTGCTGGAGTGAAGTGATGTCATAGAAGTCTCAAGGCCATTCAAGACGCGATGGGAGCGCCGCCGTTGGTACCGGCCACAGTTGGCGTCGTGCTTATGGTGGTGCCTGGCGCGGAAACCGAAGGAAAAAAAACAACCCGTAATGGCGTATACCATACTCTCTTTTGATTACACGTGATTATTAAACATCGTGTCTTGAGTAAATATATGGTTTCTGTTTTAGAGATGAACAGAGCTATATCACCGTCGGATATAGTTTATACTTCAAAGTGATTCAGTTTACAGAAATGAGCAATCAAGGGGCTGATCCATGGTCAGTTGTCGAGGGGCTCTATCAGTTTACATAAGGCTACGTCAAGTATGAATTTAATAATTTTAACTAATCATTATTATTATTATTATTATTAGCACCGCGTCTTACTACCCGTTCGGGTTATACGCACTTACGCTAATGTGTAATGGTAGGGGATTGTGAGATGAAATGGAGGACCTACAGTTTAACGTGGAATCCGAACCACGGTGGAGGCCTGGCATTCCTCACATTCACAAGATGTCTTGTCAGAGGTGAAGGAAGGGTTTGGTAATCAGATAAATCTGTGCCGGGACCGAGGATTGAATCCTGGCCGCCAGAATAGAAGTCTGACCGCCAGGTCACCTTTAACTAATCATTTTTTTTATTAATAGCAGTTTTAATAATAATAATAATAATAATAATAATAATAATAATAATAATAATAATGAGGAAGGTTTAATTTAGAGGAAATCAACCAACATTTGTGTGAATATGAATAAACCCCCCTCAGTACACACGACCATGATTTGAACCCCAACCTCCCCGTCATCGGCAGTCCAGTCTAATGCGATAGTGACGTCTTGGACCACTAGATTTCCGATGCGAGTTATCCGAACTTGTGTTGAACCGTAAACGGTAGACTTTGGAAGAGTTTCATCCCGGCTCACCTGTGATGGTAGTTGTTTGTGTCTGGGGTCCCGGAAGTTGTTGGACTTGTTGGAGTGCATGTCCACGTAGGTGTCTGTAGTGTCACCGCCCCCGCAGCCCCCCATGGTGTCCATGTACGAGTTGGGGAACAGGCGGGCCTTGGTGTGTCCACTCAGGATGGGGTTGGTCGGGTTGCTGATGGTGAACTGGTATCCTTTGTTCAAGTTGGTCTCTTGTTCGTTCCTAAACGGATGTCAACAAATGTTTCGGTCAAACAACCCTTTTAGGCACTAATTGCTTAGTTCCACTATGTTATGGCTTATTAGATAGATATGGTGTGATTTGTCAAGGCACTGTTTCTAATTTTACTTCCTTGGTTTGCCCTGAAAGGAAGTAAGCGTACCTTGCTTAGTTCCACTATGACTTATAAGATAGACATGGTGTAGTTAGTCAAGGCACTGTTTCTATTCTTTATTTCCTTGGTTTACCCTGAAAGGAAGTAAACGTACTTTGCTTAATTCCACTATAGCTTATAAGATAGACATGGTGTAGTTTATCAAGGCACTGATTCTAATTTTATTTCCTTGGTTCGCCCTGAAAGGAAGTAGGCGTACCTTGCTTAGTTCCATTATGATGTACTGTAGCTAGTAATATAGGACCTTAACGTGAAGGGAGTGTCCATGAACCATTTAATAGCTTGTGGAATATAAGTAGCATTCATTCATTTTATACCGCGGCCATTGTGTTGTGTTTTGATCAATTCACTGTAATATTTAATATTCAAATCTTTAGGACGTTAAAGTAGATCATATGAGAGTTAACTATTTTTTTAAAGCTCCACATTTTTTTAAAATAACAGAAAAACTAAATAAAACTATATGCCTAACACGACTGGTGAGAGTCAAGGTGAATATTTTGAAATACGTTTCTTTGTAGAAAAACATATACGTTTCTTTGTTTATAGCAAGAATATTAAAATAAAAAATAAATGCTTGAAAGAAACCAAAGCCACAATTATTATTATCGCTGGCGTGAAAGAAGATTTTTAGTGAAAATATTGCCCAAGATTTTATTAATTTGAATAAGTGGTTGTCTTGTGACGTCCAATTTTATTTGTCATTTTAATTTTTTTTATTAAAATGAGCAAAATTTTATGTTGAATAGAATAGTGTCAAAATTCCACATCGCGAAACCAAAATGGCTGCCAGTCACCTGTTCTTGCTCCTGCGCACGCAGCCTACACAGATGGCTGCCGCTAGCGCCCCCACGAACACGACACAGCCCAGTACTACCACCCCAACCTCCAGGGAGGACAACAGATGACGCTGAGTGCTCGGTTTGGTCAGGGTTGGTAGACCTGACGTTATCTCTAGCATGTGGAGGCTCGCTAACTTCCTAGAGATCTCAGACTTCTTGGAATGAAGGACGCTGGGAACATCAAGATTAAATTAGTGGGTACTTTCTAAACACAGGATAATATAACTAGAGAGTTTACAATTATTACAGAGAAAAAGGCAGTAGGCTACTCGTAATATTGTGTCGTGGAATGTTGCCAGTGAAAGCAGAGCTTGTTATAAATGTACCGGTGATATATTCTCTCCCAGTTTGTCCCCATTTGATTAATCATACATCTCACATGGGAATGCTGATACCTGACCAATGAGTGTACTACTGAGCGCTGAAAACAATTTGATGGCACGGTTTCAGCTATCTCTGCTTACCTTGACAGCACTCCACGAAACGACAAGGCTTACATATCCATTCCCACCTGTGTAGAACTAGTTCCACACACGTTATTTATCCTCACAAATGATATACTCTGTACTGGAATTGAGTTTTGGACGCAAATTATTGTTACTTCTATATATTATAAATATCCTTCATTGTAAATGTTGTATTTATAGAATGTCCTTGACCTTATATATATATATATATATATATATATGTGTGATATAAATCTAATCGATTAAAATGTTAAACGTCCTTCAGATATCCTATAGAAATATAATTCTAAACGTCCTTCAGATATCCTATAGATATATAATTCTAAACGTCCTTCAGATATATAATTCTAAACGTCCTTCAGATATCCTATATATATATAATTCCACCGACCTTTGTAAAGTGTCCATGTCAATGATTATATTCATCAGCGGGTCGACACCGTATAAATATAGGTCAGTTCTGAAAACAACAGATTTTACAACTTTGGAACAGTAGATAATTTAAATATCAGAAACAATAATGCCTAGAATATGCTAAATAACCAATATTATACGTCTATAAGATATTCATTATTTATTTAATGTCAAGCTATTTAGAAATGTTGGTTATTAATCTTTAAAAAAAATATTATAATATTCTATAGACATCACAAAAATATGGTCGGCAATAGAATGCAGTTGATAAGTAATAAAATGCATGCTGTTTCAAAAAATTTAGGAAACAATATCACTCTATATAGGTTTGAAACAAGAATTTTCTTCAAAAGTTAGTTACCACTCTCCCATTTTCGGCCTACAAGAGTTTATGCGTAACACAAATTAATAATAAAATACAGATATAAAAATAAACTTGCATTACTAAATATAATATTGAATGTAAAGTTGTATCTTCTTTTTTTATTTATTCCCTTCTATTTATTTTATAAACTACTTTTCTTCTGCGATGACAACATGTTTAGGTGATTTTCCACCATTTTCAAGTCTTATCTGTATTAAAGATGATTCATTTTACTTAATACTTTTGGAATGTTTGAGATTTTTTAAAATCTATTTCATCTATCAATTATTATATTATTACTCCTTAACAAATAAACATGAACATTATTAGAAATTACTAAGTATGGTTGAGTATATTGTAGGAATAGTCTTATTAGAAAATATTTTGTTAGGAAAAGCCTTTTTGTGAAAACAAACGTGTTATTTTTGCATTCAGCATTGATCAAATGTCACACATACAGGTACAGTACATGATCAATCTAGTGGACTGTCTAGCTGTCTGTGACAAATGGACCGTTTTATTGTTCTAAACTTTATATGAGAATGCGGGCACCAGAGACTCCACGTCCCTACTTGAAGTCATCTCAAGCAACCGACCCCTTTGTGGAGAGCGTCCCAATAGGCTGAAATTTGGAAACTGCCCCACTACCTCCCGTGTTTCTTTTTCCTCGCCCCAGAATGGACACAACTTACGCAGCGTTATCGCTCCCATCTCTCTCGATGTGTGGTTCGATCCTCCTCACTCGCACATCCAGACCAGTTATGTTGAACAGAGCCCTGAAAAAAACAAAAACAAAACAAGGCGGTCACATATGTGATAGTACAGAGACCACTGTGATGGGTGGTTTCTAAGATTTGGTCGGTTCCAAACGCCATTTAATTAACGGCCCACATTTAACGGATCATAATTTTAGAGAAAAACTGGACCTTTTTCAAGCGGAAATAAATATCCTTCGCTGATTTAAATATTAACCGTACACTTGACCTGGCGGGCCAAACTAGAAATTTCTTCATGACGTTGTCCTTAAAAAATTAGTACTCTTAGCAAAAACATTATTAACGACTTAATCTAAGGGGTAAGGAACAGGAGGATAATTTAAAACAAAAGCAACTGACAGAGATTTAAACCTCGACCTTATCGTGGACGCTATTTTAATGGAAACTTGACGCCTTAGACTATGTGACCAACATTGAAGACATAATGTATAATTCTATGGTACTCATAAAGAATTATAGGACGCGATTTTTTCTATAATGTTATTGTAGAAGCGATAGAAGGTCCCAAATAGGTCGTTAATATCGAATTAAAGGTGCCGATTATGGTAGGTATCGGCTTTAAATGAATACGCAGTAAATATGATTAATATTAATGTATTTTTAGGGTATTATTGTAGGAAAATGTTGATCTATATGTTTATTTTATATATTTATAAGCTTCGTTCTAATCCACTAACAATAAGTATATCGTACCTACAGGATGTCCAGCCAAACAATGTTTGTAAATTCTTGACTTTTTCAGATTTCCCAAAGCCAATTCTCAACTCTTTCAGCCAATATATATATCCATTAAGAGATCGCCGTACACAAGTAGTTTAAAAATGTCGTGAGAAATATTATATCCGATTCACGGGTCGATTATCTTGAGCGGGTGTCTGTATACTTCAAACAAATAAAGCCATACTGTTTAGAGCTACTCACAAAGTGATGTTCTCCAAATTCTTCTCGACCAGAGTGGGTTTGGACCCGACCACCATGATGAGCTGTTTCTGATCGTCCAGCACGTACACCTTCATGGCAAAACAATAACACGGCGGCGTCAGACTTAACATTTCACAGACGTCAACAACTGCTCTATTTATGTATACGCAATTTTTAAAAAAACACTGAGATAGTTATCCACACACACACCTTACAAACTAACTTAGTGATATAAAGAAACAATCAAAGCCTGGAATCAGGCGAATAGAGCTGGAAAACCACATGTTGTAGGTATCATTTGTGGTAAAACTCTCAGTCAAGGGAACAGTTTACCACCGATATCCTCACAGAGCTAAGGCGACATAAAGGATCCCCTCTGCACGTCGTAGCCAACACACAAGCGGATAGCCAGCATATTGCGGATATAAGTCAGGCAACCCCGTTTTATTATTCTCCCCCGACACTGGCCCACCGGTAGTCCCCGCGGATTACCCAGACATGAAGGGTTACTCACGAAGACGTTGGTGATGGAGGACCTCCCGTCGTCCGCACCCCTCTTGTCCGTCGCCTTGACGTCGAACCCGAACACTCGCCCGGCGTCCCTGGAGAAGCTGACGATGGACCGGACCTGGCCCGTCAAGGGGTCCACCGTGAACTTGCGGGACTCGTCGTCGGCTCGCCCCAGGATCTGGTACCTGACGTCCGCGTTCAACCCCTCGTCAGCGTCCACAGCCTGGACAAACACAGGGGTCCTATGAGGCTAACCGAATATTGCTGACATAGGGAGTAAGATGTCATGATAGTGTTGATATAGGGAGGGATATGTGAGGATATTGCTGAAATAGGGAGGAAGATGTCAGGATATTTCTCACACAGGGAGGAATATTTCAGGATATTGCTTCAGAAGAAATGTTTATTTTTATTTTCTACACTTGGTAATATCAACATTAGTTAAATATCTATAATGGGTAAAGTGGACTTTGGAAAGGACTTTTTAAATGAAGAAAAAAGGCCTGGAAAATTATGTAATGGCCACAACAAATTTTAAAGAATTGTTAGTATTACTATTTGTGAAAAATTAAAATACCGGATATATTGAAGAAATATGCGTTATTAATATTGGACAAAAGTAAGATAATAAAACATGTACAAGCGCAGCGTTCCCTCGTACCATTACATACCCCCTTAATATCAGGATCAACGATAGTGAGGGCCATTAATGACATCATATTTTATTTAATTAAGGAGTTAAATATAGTCATGTAATTTATTTAGAAATATTCTTTGAATAAAAAAGAATAAAAATAAGTAGAAAATTTTGTGGTTTCCTGAAAACCCCGGAATTTGCCGGTATTGGAATTCTGACCGGGCAAACTAGGCAACGTGGGTTATCCTAAATGTTATTTCCTATCTTCTCTCCATATTATGACTGATGCTGTCCTTTAAAATTCAACTACCTAGTTATATTCCCTTAGATTATTACACTATAATTTCAAACCAGCCAACGGCCCCTAGAACTGTTCCAATGAGAAACATGATTTCGAAGCGAGTTTAAAAAACACACTCCAATTTTCATAGAAAGAACCTTATCTGACAGCTATAACATCTACTAGATATACTTTCATGTGCTCATAGGTCAAGTCATGTTATCTGCAGATATCACATTTGATATATATTATCTCTATAAACAATAGTAATAATAATATAGTAGAATGCTATCAATGTTGATATCAATACAATTTCTAATTATTTTCTAAAAGGCCCTTTCTATGAAAATATGTATATTTCTATCCACCCCCCGTTGACGGTATCCTTTAAGCGCCCTGACGCTCACCTGAAGCTTGACGATCTGGTAGCCGTAGTTGGCCGTGGTGGGGATGGCCGCCACGATGGGACGACCGTTCACGATGAACCTCGGGGTGTTGTCGTTGACGTCTTTGACCCTGACGATCACCTTCACTTCGTTAGCGGCTGGCCAGGAGAATAGAGGTCAGATGTTTAGTTTTCACATTAGTATATCTAGAGAAACTGTCGTAACCATGAATATTTTCTAAGGCGAGATTATGATGGATTTTGACATTTTATGTCCCCCCGAATTCTGTCAATACCTGGAGCCACAGTCAAAATTGTTTCATGGATCCCGTTCGAGCTTGACGTTTAGATGTTATAGAGGAGAAATAATTATTTTAATTCTATTTCTAAAATTAAGGGTAGATTTGGTTCAAAATGCGGAAAGTTTTACATGATAAATAAGACTGTTGGTTCATTAAAAAATATTACATTACCTTACAGAACAAAGAGAAAGGTAGAAGACCACGGGCAAGGTGGAGGGACCCGGTGCAGAAGGACATGGAGGCTAAAGGAGAGGACTGGAGACAACTGGCCGAGAGAGGAGTTTGGGGATATCGACAGGAATGGAAGAGGGTGTGCCAGACGACCCGCGTTGGATGGTGATGATGATGAAAATTGAGGGCAATTTACCGACAACTGATTTTTGTTCCAAACTATAATATTCTATATGATATATCACCATAAGGTTAGCCTCTTTTCGCCTGATGAGGTAATTGTAATATCTAGAAGAAATTACAGGAAAGGGGGGATAGAAACATAAATATGTCCTATCATTCTTTACAAATTTCCTTTTTATTTATTTTGTGTTTTTTTTTTGTTCCCATTTTTAGGAATTTGCTTTGCGTGTTTCACACTCTCTCCTGACGAATTCCGATAGAATGAAACCTAGGGCGTGGGATTTGGCTGTAACGATCGATATACAGTAGCCCCATGGCTTCTTTAGTGCTAGCTGACGGCGTTGAAAAGTTACCAGACCAAATTATGTATCCATACGCCAAACCAAATGATCTGCAAAAACATGTGTTTAGCAGCTGTCACTTCTGACAGTCAAAATGTAGGTATATACCTAAATGTTGTCTGTCAGAAGTCAGCTGTGAGCTATCAGTCAGCACCAAAGAAGCCATGGGGCTACTGTACTTCAAGAGGTAGCCAGTACCTCTTTGTCCGGTGGCAGCAATGTAAAGTGTGAACTGTGTTCTTCTTTTCATTGTAACAGCCATGTATGGTTCTATCCACCTTTCCTGTTCAATGTACCTCCTTCTAAATATACTACAATATACTTGCTATATGATACATTTAGATGAGGTTAAGGTGGAAACGTGAATCAAGGGCAGTATTTTTACAGAATTTTTTTGCTTTATTAAAGAAGTCCTGGTCATATTCTGTGCTGCCCATGAAAGATATTCAAAAACTGTTGATATTACCATTTGTAGAAAATCAAACTAAACCTATCTAATGAAACAGTACTCTATTTATTTTAATAAATAAATAATTTGTTATTTAAAATTGTAAAAAAAAAGACCTTAACTCGTGTCCACTCCAATCCCTTCTTAAAAGTACTAAGTGAATATGAGTCCTCACCCAGGTCCGCCAGTCGGTGCGTGGGCAGCGGGTACAGCAGGACGGGCATCCCCCTGCCCTTCTTCACGTTGTCCACCCTCACCCTCAGCTCGTACTTGTCCGTCGTCTCCCTGTCCAGACTCTTCACGACGTACAGGGTCCCGTTGCGCGGCTGGATCCTGAAACTGTCGCTGCCCGGGGTGGGGACCAGACTGAACTTGAGGTTCAACTTCCTGTAGGTCTCCGTCACGTTGAGGTCGACAAGGGGCGTCATCGGCGCTGAATTCTCCTCCACCTCCACCTCGTAGTATCTGTGAGCGAACATCGGCCTCCGGATCTCACCCGATGCCTCCTCCTCTTCCTCGTGGACGTCGACAACGCTCACGGAGAGCACCGCCGTCGAACTGAGGCTCGGGTTACCCAGATCCGACGCCACGACGCTCACGTTGTAAGACGCCTGCGTCTCGAAGTCTAGCTTACCAACTGTCCTGATGATTCCCTCCTTAGAGTCAACGGCGAACACATCTCCACCGTCGGATCCGTAAGGGATGTTGAACAACAGCAACCCGTTACCGTTACCGGGGAAATCCGAATCATTGGCGGAGACCTTGGATACGACCGTCCCCGGTGGGCTGTTCTCAATAACTGACGCGTAGTATATCGGGACCAGGAGGGGGTTCTCTAAAGCGTGCGACCCTTCCTCAGCTCTGGAGAATTTCTGGAGAATGTGGTCATAGTTGTAGAAAGAAGGAGCATTGTCGTTAACGTCTAGAACGTTCACCTCCACATCTACGACGCTCCTCTTCCTGTCCTTGATCGGTCCTCCATCCTGGGCCATCACCTGGAAGGAGTACGAGTCCCTGGTCTCCCTGTCGACGTTACCCGTCACCGATAGGGTCCCATTGTCCTCGGATATCCTGAACGGGAGAGGAGGGAAGTCTCCCCCACTCTGCACGATGACGTAGGAGACTTTGGCGTTGTCCCCATGGTCCTGATCGGTCGCCTTGACGACCCCAATGGGGTGACTCGCGTAGTAACCCTCCTTCAAGTTGAAAGAGTACCAGGACTTCTTGAAGACCGGTGCGTGGTCATTCACGTCCCTGACGTAGATCCGAATGGAGACGTTACCAGTGGCTCCTCCGCCGTCAACGGCCGTCACATTCAACAGGAACTCTGTCTCAGGAGGGAGTACCCTCGCCACGGAGACCTCTCCTGTCGTCGAATGGATGGAGAAGTGGTTCTTGGACGACGCTTTGGGGGGCAGGAGTATCTTGTTGGTGACGTATGTCTCTAGCGGAATCCCGTAGGTGACGGTGGCGTTGGAGCCGGCGTCGCGGTCCCCAGCGAGTAGCCTCAATATGGGCATCCCCACGGGAGTGTTCTCAGAAACCGTCACCAAGGGGGCGGCGTACAGGGCGTCATCATGATCCGTGAAGTTGGTGGTGACGACGCGAGGGGCAAGGGTCGAGTTCGGATCCAAGGACGTACCCTGAGGTCCCGATATCTCGACGTCCTGGTCAAGGAGGGAGACCATCTGTAGGAACGTCGGGGCGTTGTCATTCACGTCGTCGACGTAGATCGTGAGTTTTACCTCTGAGTTCAGGTTTCCTGAAATCAGACGTAAAAAACAACCTCTTAAAGAGGACTAACTCCATGATACACTGATGGCGAGAGGATGAGGAAGGTAAAGTATAAGAAGTTATACTCCCGTTTTGTCGAATAGTAGACAAAGTTAAAGGATAAAACACATTACCTGTATTCGAGGCCCAGCCTGCACGTTACTATCAAACTAAACACGCTGAGACTGACGCTTTAGTTCGCGTGCTCTTCGGTGCTGGTAGCATATAATAGAGATACATATGTAATGGATGTAATATTCCAAATTTTCGAGGTAGGCATTCACCCTTGTCTTTGGAAACCACCCTCAAATATAGCCTCCAATATTGCTGTTGTTACTATCCTTGTCTGTGGAAACCACCCCTAAGTATAGCCTGCAATATGGCAGTTGTTCCTACCCTTGTCTCTGGCCACCACTCTCAGCAGGTATATCGTCTTCTCCTCCCTGTCCAGTGTCCCTGCTCTGAGGTACACCCGACCCGTCGGTTGCTCCACGGAAAACAGTTCACTGCCATCCCCGTGCAGAGTGAAGGTGAACTGGGCGTTACCCCCAAGGTCAGCGTCAGAGGCCTTAATAGGATGATCGAGTTTCACCTCCGAGCCACTAGGGGAGTTCTCCTGGATACGACCCTCGTAGGAGGAGCGGTCGAACACCGGTGGGTTGTCGTTCTCGTCCTCTACCAGCACGTTCACCTATACATAGAGGACCTCAAGTTATCACCTATACATAGAGGACCTCAAGTTATCACCTATACATAGAGGGCCTCAAGTTATC